>VWZO01004396.1:205172-454350 GCA_013396975.1 Bucco capensis | reverse complement strand
AAATCCATGAAAACATTCTGGGGTTTGGTTTTGTTTTTATCTGAGCAGATTGTTAGAATTACAGGCACCAATGTTTGGTGCAAAATAATAATCTACATGAAAAATACAGAAATGTGTATATGTTCAAAATATTTCATAGGCTTCTGTGTTGTATAGTTCATATATAATAAAATGTCTTTGTAAAATATTTTAAACCAGTTAATTTTCAAGTGTTACATCATTATATGTTAAGAACGGGTTTAGTACATTTGTTATATATAAAATGGCAATTTAGCCAGTTTGTTTTAAACAGGCAAAAGTAAATTGGCTCTCTCCAGATGGTTGTTAATATTGTTTAATAGAAGGACAATCACACTTAAAATTTGAATCCTTTTACAGCTGAAACATGCTTTCTTTGAAGAGCATATTTTCTTCCATTCTGTGTGATATGATAGGGCAAACTTCTAGTTCAGTTACAACTTTTTAGATGAATAACTTCATCAGTTCTTTTAAGTGAAATTACCATATATGAAAGGGATATTAAGGAAGCAATTAAAAATCAGGAGAAGCCCATAAAGGCATTGTGGGTTGTATTACAAGGTTGCATTTTTTTAATGTTTCAGATTTTGCTTTCAGCACATCAGTTAACAGATTTAATTAATATCATTTGAATTAATTTGTGATTCTGTCAGTTTTTATTGAAGGTCTTGTTTTAAGCCAATGTCTGAAATGTCTTCCATATCTAGCTAGTGTATCATGTTTGTATTTGAACTTGAAAATTAGAAAAATGCTGTAAAACCATAAGGTTGAAAGGGATAATGTATGTTTGACATCTTACAAACCAGTATATATCCTGCTTATGAATTTAGTTAAACCAAATACATGTTGTCCTATCACGAAGTGCCAAGGATGCAGCACTATAACAGTGCTGCCCTACTTACTGTAAACAAATTAGTTGTTTATATGCATATCAGCGTATTTTGTGCATTATCTTATGTGTACAACGTTGACTGTATTAGTGCACTCTTGATCTGCACCAAACTGTACCTACAGTGCACAGATGTTTCTGAATTGGATCTCTATTAGCCCTTCAGGTCTGTTATAGGTAAGATTATGACCCAGTATAAGTCAGTATTACTCTCCATTTTTGTATAAGTTGTCTTAGCTTGTTTTTCTCTCCAATTCTTAGCTCTCCTTTGCTATGCCTGCACATACCATGCAATACACCTCTTGCATTAAGGTATGGTTTTGTAGAGTTGTTCATCTCCAGTAAAGTTTGTAAGACATAATATATGGTAATAAAATAATCACTTGAATGTAGCTGAAATGTATGTTCTTTTACTGCAAAAATGTTTGATTTTAGCAGTATACAAAAAAAATACATTATCATACAGTTACTAATACCTTTTGAGAGCTTGTCATCTAATAGTTTACAAAACTATTGTTGTTATTTACGTCACTGTGGACTTTGCACTTCTCTGAATATTAGATGCAAATACAATGTATATAATTTAGAGCGGTGAACAAATGTGTATTTGTCCATGGAATTAGTATTTTATACTTGCATGAAAATGAGTTTATAAATAAACTTTGTAAATAGTGAGCCACAATTAGCAGTTGAAGGCTTCTATATTCATTGCTTAGTGACACTGATTTCACAGCTGAACTGTACTGAGGCAGGAATATGTTTCTGCATAGAGGCTGCACAGATGCAAACAAAACACAGGTTAGCTCCATCCTCTACCTTGTTCGGATGCAAATGAAATCAAGGTCTCTTAAGTGGTTTGTAGGATATCCTGAAATGAAACAAAACTCTCCTCTTAAATTGTTCCACATGGAACAAATATTCATGAATAACAGAGAGGGAGAGAGAAGGGATGTTTCCATTAGTCTAGGATTTAGGACATACACTTGGGACAACTGGATTTTTCAGTAGAAGGTGCTGAGTGCCCAGCAATTAGGGCACTCATTCTGGTCTTTTTCACCAGCGTCTTTGTCATTCTCTGGAGGGGAGAAGTGTCATCAATTCTGGATGGAGATTAAAGTGTAAAACACACAAAATATGGCCTGACTTTTTACTGGGTTTTACATCTCTCTGGCTGAGATGTGTGCTATAGTTGGACTTACCAGAGAGGTTATTGCTTTTGATTCTAGCTGTCCATGTTGCCATACTATTTTTAAAGCACATATTTTCAAAGTTCCCATTGACATTATAATCCACCAGTGTCTCTGAGTCCTGTTTATACAGAAGCTGCATATTACTCTTCCATGTTATAAGTAGAACTGGAGCGAAGATAATGACTTTCTACCTGCAGAGCTTCAAATACAATGCTAAGAGCTGGTCAGGGCTTCACAGTAGTGCCATTCATAATAAAAACCAGAACCGTCTTTTGTTTCCAGAAGTCTCTAAAATTACTGGACAAAATGGTACAGCATTTGTGAGTCCCTGGTGAGTGCTGGTAGCATTGCTGTGTAACATTCACACACACAGAGCAGCCTGTGAAGGTACATGATCATGTGCCAAAGAATGTTTTAATTACACTGGCATTGAATCAAACCTTGAAAGGCTAATAGGAGCCTGTGACACCTTGTTGAATATAAAGAAGGATCTACGTTAAACTTCAGACCTAGACTTATAATCAGCATATAAACTTTTATGAACTTAGCTTTATGGCTCAAGTCTACTTTCAGTCCCTCAATAGTTCTTAATAAAATAAATAAAGCTTTTCTTTGTCTGAGGATTTCGCTAACCTAATGCTTCAGTTTTAATATTGCTAGGTAGAACAACAATGGCAGAAACTTGAGACCAAGAATATTGTTGTTAAGCAACAGAAATATGGAAATGATCAGTTAAAAGAATGTCAATAAACCTCATTAACATGCTTCTAAACTTCTGCTTTTCCCCTCAAATATAGCTGTGTGAAGTCACATTCATCAGGTTTGTTCTGTTCCCTCTTTGTTTTATAGATATCTAAAAGCAGCATTTAAAATATTTCTTGCTCCAGATTAGAAAGATACAGATTTTCTGATTCAGCTCTGACTTCAAAACTTTGGGAAGTTCAAAGTGCTTTGAAGTCTGCAGCCAGTTGCTCTCTAGTGGTAAAACTTGGACAAAAATGAAACATGTGGCAAAAGAGTGGATGCACAACTGGAACATTTTTACATTGCTTTTATTTATTTTAGAAGTAGGGTATTTGTGTACTAATAGACATGCTTACTCAGGACTCACACTTACTGAGACTTCTCAGGAGTCATAAGCTTTGTGGAGAACCTGCTCCAATAGATGATAGCAGGAGACCAATTTAAGCTTATGGTTTAGATGCTATTAATGTTTGTAGCCTCTGCTGTTTCCTAATGAAGCCAGCTGGGTAGCTTCTGCAGAAAGGGCCAAAGTACAGCATGAAAGGGCAGGTAGCTCCCAGATGGCAAAGGCAGGCAAGGAATTTAGATAGCCTATGGGATTCTGCATAGCAAGAATGGTTGCTTCATGGCTGGAGCAGCTGCCCATTTTGTCATAGCCAAACTCCTGCCGCAATACTGCCTAGTAGCTGAAGTCACTAACAGGACAGGAAAAGGGTGACTATGGCTCAGAATTGCTGCTAAGGCTCTTAACTAACTGCTTTATAGGTGCTGTGGTGAGATCCATATTGTTAAGTACTACACACATCACAGGACCCAGAGCTGACTGTAAGCTCCTCAACCAGACTTGTTAGAGGGAATTGTGGAGAAACTGGTGACTCCCTTTTATGCAATTACCTCGTGGTTGTAGTACAAGCCTTCTGCCAGGGCTTGACTGGCAGCAGGAAGGACTGCATTCAAATGTATAACATCACAACAAACATACCAGTAGAGCTCCTGCCCAGGAACTAATCAGAATTACTTGATACTCAGAATGAGCTGACTTCCCTGCTTGCAAACACAGATCACTTGACAGTTGTTATTTAAGGGGGGGAGGGAGAAAATTCCAACAAGTTAGGTAAACAGGATGATTTATAACACAATGCCTAAAGCAAATACCAAACTATTTTAGAGTCTGTCTGTTTTTCTCTGATGTGGCAACTGTTGGGTCAACTCTTGTCCACTTTGCGCTATCACTGAAGGAGCAGGCCTCAATTGATAAAACCTGTTGGGTAACATGACCCAGTTCAAACAGCTGCCAAGTTGCTTGTGTTTTCTGTTTTTTGTAGCTTTGCCATGCTGCTTTGCTACTGTTCTTTGCAACTCCTTACTGCTGTCTGTACCTTGCTCTGCCAGTCACTCTCTTTAGCATGGTATGTTGGTGAGTGGTTCATGCTATGACAACTCAAAGCAGGTAACACAGGCATCTAACATACATGTTTATGTGTGTTAGCTTAAACAGCCTTTCCTACTTTGCAGCGAACAAGGAATTTTTGCATAATAGTCCTTTAGGGGAGAGACCAATTTTGGTTTTTAGGCCCCTTGTCATCACTGTTCTTCCTCTGCCCCCTGTGTGCTGGGAACAGGACCTCATCCCAGCACCAGACTCAGGGTGATAGACTCTGTCTCTCATTGCCAGTCTCTTCTGAGTCATGTCTTCTCCCAAAGCAGTCTTTCTTAACTTTTCAGGCTGTCAGTCTTTATGCAGCCCTGAGTCAGTTCTGCCTATGAGGACCAAGCCACTGCCAGCAGTGAGAGGTAGGTAACAATTCCCTGGCTAAGATAAACATACCCAGTCAGGTATTACAGCCCACACATGTTCCCTCGTCACTCCCCCCATTGGAAGAATAGAACCTGTACCTATTTCTTCCATCCATTACCTCTTTGAAGCCTTTTTTAACTTTCTAGTTGCTACTCAAAATTTGAGTCATATTAAAAATAGCATGCAACAGATGATGAAGGACCTCCTTCTATCCCTTGAAAGCCATATTGGACCTTTCATTTACTATGCTATATTTTTAGTAGTATAATTTCAGATACAATTATCTACACTCAGCTTCTTAAATCATGCATGAAATTCTTTTCCAGAGCCACATTAACAACTAGCTGCTCAGCTTGCTGGAATTAGAAACCAGAGATGTTGTTTTATTTATAATATAAAATCACACTGTGGTTTTGGTGTAGATTGCCATAATGAAGAGGAAAGGTCCCTTTGGTGTTCTTTAATTTATGACACACTGTAAAATGTCCAGCCACATTTTGCCTAGTGGCAGAAGGGGGAAAAATACTAACTCTTGGCTGAAGATTAAAAAAGTCCCACCCACCATGAATATAGTTTGAGATCTTGCACATTTGGGAGCAAATCAGCTACTTATCTGCTTCTGGGATCATGCTAATTTGTAAACACGGTGCAGGTTCTGCAGCTTTTTAGATTTTTTTAGTTGCTGTTACTCTGCCCAAATAAACCCATTCATATCAGATGAATATCAGAACAGTGCCATTAGGATCACATTAAAGAAATCTTTAGGCTAACATTTCTGGCTTTGCAGGATAAATTGTATCCTGTTCTGATTTTTGTGATTCTCAAAGCCTGCTTTTCAGGCACACTAGAAATAGTAAAGTGCTGTGAATTGCAGCTATAACTGTGCTCATTACCTTGCTCATGTAGTGTCTTGTCATCATTCTGCTGGAGTGATTCCTGGGGAGCTGCATAAACAAGCCAAGGACAATGGTTTTCTATAGCTTCTGATCAGACTGTTTAATCTCTGCTTATCAGTTAGGAACCTTCAAAATTGCTATTTCATAGCAAAGCCTTTGGTGTAAGTACATCACCTGATTAATCAACTGCATCAGTAAACACAAATATTACTAGTGAATCACAGAATGATGCAAAGACCTCTTACATCATCTCTCTCTGACAAAACAGGATTCCTCACTGTTATATAAAAGCTTCATCTGTCGATGCCACTGGGGTTAATCCTATTCACTCAAGAGCACAGTCAGCCTGTACAAGCTCTCCCAGGGAAAAAGATTTCAGCTTCATTCATTCATCTTATCTTTTACTGCTCTTCATTTCTACTGGTCTCTTTATGTAGGTATCAAGATACTACCTCCCAAACAGCCCCACAACAAAATATTTCTTGGTCATTTTGTGGTTGAATGTTATGTATTCAGGAATTAGTATTTCCATACAACATGCAGTAAAGTACTTGGTATGAAAAGTTAAAAGAAACAGACCAAAAAGGCAAGTTCTGCAATAAAAATCCTCCATCCTTTCCCTTGTAACACAAACCTATTTTTATTACTGTGTTTCCAAAATTCTTTCATTTTAGCAAGCTGGAGTTTGGGCTTTTTTCTGAAACTGAGTATACTCCATTTTGTCAGCTCTGGCACAGGGACATAAGTTGAATCAATTGTTCATCATATGAGCAATATACATACATGGGAGCCAGGCACAGTCTGAAAAATCCCTTGGGGTCTNGTTCCTGAAGCCTAGCCACGACATGGGAGCATATCTTTCCTCCTTTCTTTATCTGAGGAAATTCCTTATTCATGCCAGCTTTGTATTGGTTTGGTTTTGCTGAATGTTATGTTGCAAACCTATGTCAAGTGTCCTATCCAGTGTCTCTTTATTGCTAAGAATTCTTTGCTTTCTTTGTACTTTCAAAGAGGTGACAGTCTGTCTTTAGACAAAAAGGAAAGGGAGAACTGTTCTGACAGAAGAGGATGCTACAGGGATCTCTTAGATGAAATTGTGAAACAAAGATAGACCAAAATCTTAAGGAAGGCTATAGGGAGTAATAGGAGATCCAGTGATGGTCCTGTGGAGTTAGAGATGCTACGGTGTAGGCCTCTCAGACCTAGACTGAGCTAGCTTGTACTCTGGAAACAATCTATATGACTTAATGGATTTCTCCCATCTTTTATTCATTACTCTGCTTGGCCCATGACTGAGGCCTTTCATTCTATGGGAAAAACATGTTCACAGCCCAAGAGTGGATGCTTGCCTATATTTTTAAAAGGCTCATAGTTGCCTGCCAAATCACTTTTCTCTCTTCGGTCTCATGTATTTTTGAAAATAATACAAAACTTTTGGAAGTGACTCACCCAAACATTTCAAAATCCATCCAGAAAAATTGGAAAGGGAAGGTGTTTACTCCTTAGCTGGCAGCCTTTGTGTGTTAAATCTCAGCCTGCAGCAGGTCTTCTCAGCTTATCATCAAGATGCTCTCACAGCAGCTGAACTTACATCTTCCTTTGTTCATTATATTGTTTTATCTCATGGAACTTGACAAACTGCACTGTAAGTTATCTGAGATTCTTTACAAAAAATTGTGTGTAAATCCCTTATTTGCTGCTTCTAAAGATTTCTGGCAATGTTTTGTGGAATCCTTTTGGCCTATGGGAAAAACAAACAAAAAAATCAGGTACAGATTTACTCACTGATTTTCTGCCTTGCTCTCCATTCCAGCCCCTGGCTGTACCCTGGCTGTTCTTCCTCACCTGGAGGCCCAGTCACAGTGGATTTAGTTCAATCTGCAAAGTAAGAAAATTAGCTTGTTTAAAGCTGACAGGTGAGTTTAGAAGTGGCCTACCTTGCTTAGAAACTGTATGCCTCAGGAAAGAGATCGCTTCTGCCTATCCATCTAGAAAAATACAGACCATATTTATGAAAATGCCTGTACTCTCACGTGCACCAAAACAGTTCTGGCAGTCTCTGGCTCTGAATTTCACCTCTGGCTCTCCTAATTTTATTGCCATTGTGGCAGCAGTGGTTACTGCCTCTGAAGCTGGAGACAATTGTCCTTCATGCAAAATAGAGAAAAGCTCTTCTCTCCGTTTTAAAAATGAATTTGGATCACACTTGGAAAAAACTGACTGTTGGTGGGGGGCAGGGTTTAGCCTTAGTTTTCTGATCTATGCTACAACCCTTTTGGCAACAAAGCAGAGAAGAAAGAAAATAGAATGTCAGAACAAAGTCAAAGCTCTTTCCACATTTCAGTCCTACCACTACTTGGCCCATTAGACAGGTATTTTTCCTAAATGATGATATACTATTTGAAGAGATTGAGGCAATAGAAAGAATTTTGTACTTTATATTTGATATGCCATTGGAAGATTATCTTTTCTACAGCTGGAGAAATCTGCTTTTGTGGTTTTCCTTCATTCTATTTTTTCCCCTCAGCCACTCAGCGTCTCCTCAGCATCTGTGTAGTTTTAAAGAATGTAATCCCTGCCCTTCACTGAGAAATTGAAACCTCTGCTGTATTAGCAATCCACTGACACAGTCTTGCTGGTATGCATCTTTTCCTTCTCGCTCAGCGATAATGTCATCATCCATTTTATGTTTAACCCTGTGGAATGAAGAGTGACTGTTTGAAATACTTTGCTGTGGCAAAGGGGAAGGATCTGTTACCAAATGTAATGCTAGATGTACCTTCTGTATTTTACAGAATATCAAAAGCATGACTAAGGTATGAGGTCAAGATCAGCTATTTAATTACTCAGGGTCTACATAGGTAATGGTTAGACAAATAAATCTCAAAATCCTGAACTTGTAAATTCAGTCTTCTACCAACATCAATTAATGACACACTGGAAGATATTCAGAGACCTAAACACAAGCATCTAGCACCATTTTAGCTATAGGTTATCCAAAGCATCTACACAAGTCATCTCAAACTTTTACAGCAGCAGCTGGTTGACCAGAATTGATTGATACTTCTGCTAGGCTGTCACCTTCACACTGGGGCATCCTCACATTGTTATGGAACACTTAGGAGGAAAAATATTAATAAAGAATTACATCCCTTTTACATTCTGACATAATCAACATGTGGATTTGTTTATCACATTAACAGGCAAACACTCTGAATTACCTACAGACCTAGGAATTAAGAGAGCAAAACTGAGTTTAATAACTTTTTATCTAATTCATCACCAGGTCATAGTCCTTTTGTGTCCATAACTAGTTAATATTGTACTGATAAAGCTTTTTAAAATTTATAAAGCTAATTGTATGACCAAAGCATCTGGAATGCAGAAGCAACTTACATTTTTACGTGCAAAAAACCTACTAATCTCATCTCACTAAAAAGAAAATCCAGTGGTTTTGTCCAAATGTGACCACAGTATAGCACATCAGTGCTGGCCTCTGCTGCTCAGCCTTCAGTATAAACTCATTCTGATCAGTTAGCCAACACATTCTACTAGGTTGCATCCTGCTTGTAAGCATTCTGTGAGCAAAAGACCTTGGGAATCATCCCTTTGCTGCTGCCAGTGGCATCTTGCCTGTTCCCCTCTGTGTGACAGGGGATAAGAAAGTCACCCAGAAAGCTTTTACAGTGACACAGCACAGGCTGTTTGCCAGTACCAATGGGAGTTACAGCCATAAGTCCAGGCTGCCTTAGGCAGACATGAAAGCCAGATACAGTGAACACAGCACTTCAGCCTTGCTGAAACTCCTGGCACTCAGCTCAGTTTTCTATGCTAATTCTTCTTCCTCTAAGTCTCTGGCTTGGTGAGGAAGGAAGAACATTTCTGAGGGGATATTTTTGAAGTAAAGACTTTTAAAACTGATTGTGATCCCTCAAGCATGTGCTTTGCATGTATCTGGGTAGCATCATCTAGCTGGAACAGTGCTGGATATTATTCACAGATGATGCATCCATTTCTCCAATAGAAGCTTTGCCATAACTGCTCTCCTCTTATCTCCTGTTTCTCATTCTGAAGAGTCTTTCTGTTTGCAGATGAGGTAATGGGCCAAAGGCAAGCTTACTGACCAGGCCAAAAATTCTGTGGGCAGTTCTGCACAGTTTTACAAACGAGCTGATCTGTGACTCAAGAACTCAGAGAACTGTGCGAAGGGCTCACCTGGGACATGTGCACAACATTAGCCCTTATATTAGCTGTTGTGATTAAATCATTCAGACTGCCTATCCAAGAGAAGACTTTACTCTAAATAAAATCAAAAATATGAGCAGGGAGATTCCATGTAGCGTAATGAGAATCTGCATCTCCCCATGAAGTAAATGAGCCTGAGAACTCCTAGCACTCACCAAGATCTAGGCTCATAGGGGAATCAGGCAGCTTTATATATACATATATCTATATACTGAGAGAGAAAGAAACATGCATGTACACATAGGAACCAAACTCCCACTGAAATCAGCTTGCTAGAATAGATTCAGTAAAAGTCACCCAAGAAAGTATTATGTTTTATAGAGTCCTAATCTTTAGAAAACCCTCCTGTCCTTTCTTCCAATAAACCTGCTCCTTTTACAGATTTCCTCCTGGCCAAATGCATGTATTGTCAATAAAAGGGGTACTTTATTTTTAAAACACATGCAATTTACCTGATGCTTTAAATTGCCTTTGAAAAAGTTTTGCTTCAAAGGAGTGCATAATAATTATCCCACACCCATGAAGTGAATAACAACTTTACTGTCTCAGAAAAGCAGTGGTACAGCAATTTTCTTTGGCCTTTTGCCAATTGCAGAGGCATTCATTAGGGTTTTACTGTGGTGGTTGTTTTTTTTAACACACACTCTGATTTACCTGAAATACCAACATTTTCTTTGCCAGAAAGGTCATTGACTTAGGGGTTTTTTGTATGACACATTTCTTGGGGTCCTACATACAGAATGACTGTTCTTTGAAATCATGCAGCTACTGACCACATGTACCAGACTCTCAGCATTGCAGATGTGTTCTGACATCTGGGTCCCAACAGATGCTAGGTAGGGTCAGGTCTTCAGGCTCCTTCTTTGTGTTTAGTGTAGCGATAGCATAGTATTTTGCTTACATCCTCTTGACTCAGCAGTGTTTCCCCATTGCTTTGATTAGTTGTCTGAAAGGCCTCTTTTCTATTTGATGTTTATCATGATTTATTAAATTTATTTGGATTCTGCTGTCTGCTGAGAGCCACTGACTTACACTGAGTAAGAAAAGAATATATGCAATGTCACAGCATCAAAGAGCTAGCAAAATTTCATTTAGGTTTATATTCTTCTTTTAGGCATCAAAAAAAGAACTAGAAATACATGATCACTTCCCCTGCCTACTGCAGTGGAAGAAATATGCATTGTCCACAAAATGGAAAAATGAAAATGTGTATAACATGATCTTTATGGGTCCCTTCCAACTTGAGATGTTCTATGATTCTATGATCTCCTGCACTAACCTTATTTTCAGTCCCAGACCAAAAATAAAATGTGAAATAGAAAAAGTAAATGTAGACTAATCCTGGGCCCTATTACCTAAATTTCATTTTTTACTAGACGTCACCTGCATTTTCTGTCTTCACAAATACATCAAAATAGATTCAAAGAAATGTAGCTCATTCATTGGAATAATATTCTACTCTGGTCCTTTCTCTCCTGACAGACTCAGGCTCAGCCAGAGAAGCTGCTGGGCAACAGCAGCAATCATGGGCCAGCACATGTAATGTCAGAGCATATGGGACAGCAACAGAACTCCCAAAACCAGGTAGAAATTCAGGTGCCAAGCAGCAGAGATGGTGGTTCATGCACAGCAGGGCTGGGCACAGGCTCTGTGGTGCTTGAGCAAGAGGATATGTTGAGCAGAGGGGAGTGGTGAGAGAGGACAGAAAAAAAATGGAAAACAAATCCCTTTCTGTGTTCAGGTGTGCTGGTGTCATCCCCATCTCCTATTTTCTTTTGCAAAGTCAGCATAGAGCATCTCAGAACTGCTTATGTTTAAACTTGCTAGTTTTCAGGATTGTATAGGCAGATGTTGTCAATGCCACATCATCAAATCTGGCAGAAGGGGCAGATGTTACCAATCTGAAATGGCACAGGCATTAAGCAACCCCATCCAACTGCTAGAAATGGAGCTTCTGGTCTGAGCAAGAATGAGGGGGCTCCCATGGAAAAGCTTGATCATTTTTCTGTTACTGCCTTTACAGGAACAGATTTCATTCCAAAATGAGCCATTCACCTCCCTCACATAACTATGACCAAATCTTGATAGAAAAGAGGAACCTGCAATCCTGGTTGCTCTCTTGTGAAGCACTGAGTCATGTAATGGGGCTGACCCAAACCACCAGGGATTACTCCCAGTGATAATATATAACTACTCCCTAGTTCCCCACTTAAATATAAGGCCCTTTATTTTAATTAAGATTGAGTCAAAAAAACATGTTTTCATATTCTCTGTATTCAGAGCTCAGCATCCGAGACCATTTTACTCAGTGTTTGAAACTTTGATTTACATATTCATGACTGAATCAGAATGATCCATGCTGTGTGGTCATAACTTAGTGCTGTCTTGACTCATACAACTGAAAAACTGCAAGGGAAGCAGCATCAGAGTGAAAGGGTGAGAAATCAGCACCAGATGAAGATGCCTAATTTTAGAAGCTACATGTGAGCTTGGTGTCAGTACTTTGTTGTTGTTGTCAGCAAAGATCTTGACCTACAGTCAGTGAAGTCTGAAGATTGGTTTAAATATTTTAGTCTGAACTAGTGTAAACAGAATGGCTCTCAACTACCAGCTGAGGTCTTCTTGGTCACCAGAGCTAACCCTTGAGTGTTAAAGGAATCTGGTCACATCATTCACACACAGTTATCAAGCTAGGATGGCTAAGACAAGTGTTCTAATTACTGGCTTATCTTGATTGACCAATGATTATTTATCCTCCAAAAGAGGACAATCTAGATCATACAGTGATAGAATACTAGGACTTAAAGACTTGCTCCTCTCAATACAGTCTCTTAGATACAGCTCAGTACTGTTTTAACTACGACAGAATTTTCAGGCTCTGATCTTACTATTTTTTCTGGATGACTTCCTACTGTAATACTATTGCCTTGCAGTGCATGGACCAACCACACATTCTGCATCAAAGCAGTGGAAAGCTGTTGCTGTTGACTATTTACTTTAAGCACATTACCTCACCCTTTGAACTTTCTTTGTGCTGGCCAGTGACCATGTTAGCCATTTATGCTGTAGATAATGCTTACACCATGGTATAGGTTGTGTAGCATTATGCCCATCATCACACTTATTCTGCTTTTCTGAAAGTTAAAGTTAGATTTACTTCTGTGTCAAAACACTGCTTTGAGGTTTTTCTTTTGCTCTGCAATTCCTGCTCCAGAAAGCAATTTGACATCCACTTTTCTAAATCCAGCTATTGGTAAAGCCCAGGAAATATTTTCTGCCTTAATCTATTCTTGAAAAACTGAAGTTCTGCTAATTTTTTTATTAATAATGCAAGTAATAGCTTTCTTGTAAAACAAAAACAAACAACAGAAAAGGCACAGGACATGTCCTGCAGATTTCATATTGCAGATCAATATCCCAATATAATACAGTATCTCTAAAACAAGAACAAAGTGAAAGTCTTGAATCTATTTCTTCAGTGACAGCTGAAGTTAGCCAACTGTCAAAATGGAGACTAAAACAAATGCAAGACAACCAAGACAGTTCTGAAACATGCTCTCAAAGAGTATTTTACAACTATTCTATTGCATTCTCTGTGTTTTCATACCTTGGAATATTATACCAGTTGTTATATTCTTAAAGAAGTTATTTGAAGAATGGTTCACAGTTCATTTATTGTTATTCTGTACAGAGATGTGATGAAATCTATGTACTCTACACCACAGGCATAATATAAAGCAGATGGTTTTTCCTCAAGCAATGAGTACATTAAAATCCAAACTATAATACAATGTATATAGTGCTTCTAGATTAAAGCTCTTGCATGCCAGATTTGTAGCTTTGATTCTCTCTGATTTTAGCGCTTAGTAGGATTTATTCCAGTGATTCTGCCCTTGGGCCAAAATGAATCAGCTTTTATCTAGGATGATCATATATTGGCTAAGCCCTGTAGCTTTTCTTTTAATAAACATGTAACTTTAACCTACCATTACATGTCCATAAAACACTATGAATCGAGTTTGCACACAATACTATAGCCAAACCAGAATCCATTCGAGTTCAAAATGAGGTTCATCTGCAGAATGAACACTTCTATTGTGTGTCCTTTTAATTTCTCTGATTGCCTCTTAGTCAGCTTTCTTATAATCAAATTCATTCTTGCCCAAAATTAAGCTTATTTGTGGGCACCATTCCCAGGCTTGGAATGGTGGCAAGTCATAAGCGATCCTTGCCATCAGTGATCTTCTCAGTGATTCCTTGAAAGCATCCTGGGATCTCTGGGATATGGGCTTGTATGACTGGGAAGATAGTTAGAGAAAATAAAGGTGTATCGGGCATGCAGATCAATCTGCTGGCCAAAAATGTAACAGATTCATTCCAGGACAATTAGAAAATAATTCCTTCTCACCTCAAATTGGTTTTACATACCTGCCTAGACTACTCAAAGAGGCAGGAGGAGTCTGAGCTGAGGTATCTCTGTGGCATTACCTAGATGCTCATTTTATGAACTTCCTCATTAACTCAACTATTGCCTGACCTGTCCTACAGGGAAGCTCTCAGTAGGAGGAATGACATACATCTAGATAGGATAAGCAATTCAAAACAAGGTGAAAAAATGTTTCAGCCAGTCTACCGTGTTGAAGGCTATATTTTACTTAGGCAAGAGTCCTGCACCTATTTGCACAAGGATGTGCACTTCTGCCCTCCAACCGGCTGTTCCTCTCTTTGCCACCAAATTTGTTATTTACTTAGATTCACTACAGGGTGAAATTTCTACAAGTAGAACATCAGTTCCTCAACAAGTCTACCTCAAGCACTATGCAACATGGTAACACAAAAAAAATATCCTGTCATTCAAACAAATAAATTAGAGGGGGTTTCCCTCCTGCCCTTTTTCTCCTACATGCAAAGCAGTGGCCTACTTGTAATTTCCCCATAAGTCTTGCAGCTCCAAGGTTTGTATTGACTCAGAGCAAAATTGTTCACACTCATAAAGAAAGAAGACAAAGGTTTCTTTCTAAATCTAGTACAGACTTTTTTCTGACTCGTTCAAATTCAGAAACAAGCAGTATAAGGTTCTCACAGTGTTAATATAACTCACTCATAAAAGACCAACCCACAGAAATAGTGCAGAAGGTGGAGAAAAAGCAAAGACTCTTCCTACGCTCTCTGGTTTCAAGTTAAGATCAATCAACATGTGACTTACAGCACATTTCCTGCAGCCTCTAAGATGCTCAGCAGGCCTGTAGCAGGTCTCAACAGGTCAAATAAAAAGAAAAGCCAAAACAATTTGTATATTTTACATGTTAATTTAGCATGGGTGACTTTAATGCTGTCTGTCCTTCAGTCATTCCCACAGCAAGATTCCTAAGCCTGTCCTGCAGGGGAATATTTCTAGGGGTGAGAAATTAGTGCACAGTCTGAACACTAAACTCCTGCTTGATATGCTGGGTCAGCCCACAAAGCCCTTGATGACAGTGAGAGATTTACTGAAATTGCTGCTTTATTTCACTCGGAAAACAGACTTAGAACAGACAGAAGATCTTTATCAAGGACAACAAAAATTTTTTGTTACTATTGACCTGGGCTGCTTCAAGCCAGCTATAGAAAGATGAAAGACATTGTCTTGTATTACTTATCTACTGAAACCTTCCAGTCTAACTCTGGACTGAAATATGATTGGTTTTAATCACCATACTGTTAGAACTTGTTCACCCTGCCACAATTAGTGCAATGAAAATGCATCTGCACAGCAAATTGTTTGATCATTATTTAATTTTAAATGGGAGATACAAAATTACTGTAGTGCAGAAACTCCTTTTTATTTTTTTCAACTGAAGATCTCATGGTTCTCTGTGAGATTAACTATGACTCTCACATATTTTTTCCAACATTTTCTTCTCCAGTTGGAACTGGGTTTTGTGACTGGTAGGAATTCTATTAACCTACATTGAGCATTTGGCTTCAGAAGAGTAATACTAAATAGGATGAATGACATCTGCCTCTGCTTATAAATCTCATGTCTAATGCTATTTTAGCTAGAAAAGTCTTATCTTCCTAATGTATGGAATTCTCTTTGCAGAAAAAAGATTACCCTTTTTCTTTTTTAGACTCTCAGGTGGAATAAAATGTAGGATTATGTATTCCAATCTTGTTTGGGTTTTCTGCCATGTACAGTTTGTTTCTAAACAATCAGAAACATGACTTTTGGACAAAATTATCTGCTTAGTATTAACCTATACTAGAAATGATAGAAAATAAATGTTTTGTTCTACTTTAAAAAAATTCAACACTTGTTTAAATCAGTTCAATATTCCTTCCCCCAAAGGAAACATTTCTTAAGAAGAAAAAAAAAAATCACAACAGAGATAAATATGAAATACAGCTGTCAATATGAGAAGAAAAAGTAATGGAAAATATGCTTGTTACAGAGATTACATTTGACATCATGATGATATATGATTGCCTGTAAGTGGTAGGCCATGGTCCTTCTCTCACTTGTATTGACATGAATCAAAGGTAATGGGTATGAAATCAAGGATATTATAAAGAGGAATAAAGTTCAAGTGACATTAGCCAATGTTACATTATACATATTTATGGTATATATACACACAAATATATTTACTTAATCTGTGTTATTTTGCTAAAAAAATGCTCATGGAGGTGATTTTCATTCTATCCCACCACACAGGCAGTAATGACTCTGTAGGGCAGTAATGGTTTCATTTGGAAATATGCTGTGATTTAGTGCTGAGTTGATTTACTTTGTTTAAATCTACTTTTCATTGTTGTACTATGTTGTTAAACATGTCTTTGAATTACAGTACAGTTTAGTTATAGTGGCTTCTATATTCAGGGGAAAACAAGGATAAATAAAACTCAAACTAAAATAAAACCATATGCCAAGTATTAGTGCTTAGAACATTCTCAACAACAGAGGAAGTGAAATCTGAATTCTTTCCTGTGAAAACATTTCAGGAAAGTATGAAATCTGGGAACTACCTGGGTTCTGTGCCCTGTTTGTTTACCAGAGCAAACACACAATTGTACCAGGTTATGCAATACACTCTCACACATTACCTGTGGTCCCTTCACAGAGGAGGCTTTCAGAAAGGAAACACTTATGATAAAATAATAATAAAGAAAATCTACAGTTCTCACATAAAAACAGCCCTTTCTTCTCAAAACTAGTGCTTACTCCACAGCTCTAGGGAAGAGCAGTAGTTGTCATTGGGACTGGGAGATCGTGGATAGATCTTGACTTCAGCCTTAGAGAAAACTGGAAGATGTTTGGGGAATAATCTGAGTCAGATCAACCTCAGGTGTGGTGCACAATCAGAGCCAAGAAAGACAGGGACTGCAAGGAAAGACCAAGTTTGGATAAGGTCCTGCAGGGAGGACTGGAACCTGCCAGGATGGGACCAGGACTGAGAGTCAGAAGGGAAGGTTAAGTTAAGGGACCAGACAAAGGGATGGAGTCAACAAGAGGTGAAATGAATATGAGCAGATAGAGAGGTAAAGACCCATTTTACAAAGGGAAGGAATAATTCTGTCACCAGTTAATGCACTCTAAGTGGGTCAGATGCAATCAAACCCTGGATTCAAGGTAGGAGTCTCAGAATTTGGGAAGTGAACACAGGACTTGGTGATCTGGAAGGTCCAATCATGAATATTCTGTGATTAAGACACCAAACACCACGCACAGCTGTCACAGAAGCCTGCAGGCACCTCAACACCAGAGACGCTTTCCTTTTTCACTGCAGTTCCCTGGTGCCAGGGTTCACATCTCGGCACATTCCCAGAACAGGCCCATCTCTGACAGGGCCAAGCAGCTGGGAGCTGGGGATCCAGGCATTCCTCAGCCTAAATCCCCAAAGAAGTATGATGGGAGAGGCATCTGAAAAGCATGCTGAATGCACTCATGACTGGCACTTTCCTTTAAACACTGCTGTGGGTGAAGAGGCCCCTTTGGACCACTCATGGGGTTAAAGGACCTTTGTTTCCCCATCAGCTATCACCAGGAACTGGGAACCAAGCCTAGACCTACACTTATCTTTCCTACTCAGGCCAGGAGGCAGGCTATGATCCCTGGAAGAGGTGCTGGAAATAAGTTTGCATCCAGTTTGTAGGAGTATGTGGGGATCTACCTGGACTAGTATGTGGTACAGATAAGGGGGAAAATTGCACGGCTGCACCACAACAGAGACAAGTAAGAGGATGCTCTTGTGGAAAAGGAGATGCACCAGCCTGGCAACATGGCCTGCAAGTGCTGCTGCTGTGAGGTCAACATCTCTTCATGCTGCTAGCTGGTGATGGTTTACACCCCCATCACCAGGTGTCTGCTGGTTCCCTTGCACTGCCAGAGAGCCCTGGTGCAGATGCCAGGATGCTGATAGAGTAACAGAGAAAAGGAGACCCTTAATAAGCCAGACCATAGTCGTGTTGGCAGGAGCTGACCTTAGCAGCAAAGATAAAGGTGTGAGCCCTACCAGCTATTATGTTGCATATAAGCCAATTTCTATACGTTTGCACTAAAAGCACCAAATAAACATGACTGAAACTGTACATGATGTTGATTTATAGCTTCAGCCTCCAAGATTCATTTCCTTTTCTATCTCTTTGTTATTGATTTTTTTTCTCCCCTCAGTGGCATACCATAGATGAGAGCACCCTAATATTTATTACAGCCACTTATCTTTATCATATGTCAACGCATGGCTACAGTAACAGAAGGCAACAACAAAGGAATAGTGTTATAACAACCACTGTGTACAGAGCCACTGTTGTAGCTGATTATGTTATTAAGTACATGCTTTATTTAACCACATATAAAATGCTGTCTGTATTCCCCCTGTGTTGCTGTCTTTAAAACCTGCATCCTGACTCAAAGCAGTGACATCTCAAGCACTGAATTTCTGGCCATATCTCCACTGCTCTTTTCCCAGGTTTTCTTCATGGCCAGACACTTCTCCATGTGCTATGTGCCTGCAGGCCTGATTCCAGACATACCTGGAGCCCATAATCTGAGGTGACTGCCCCAGAGTGCTTGGAGAGAGAGCACACTGCCAGGCAGAGCCAGGCAAGCTGCCTGGGAGACAAGGCTGTGGCAGAAGGAGGCTGGCACCTGGGCACCACTCAACCTCTGCTCACTCTCATGACTATCTTGGAGATAGTGTTTTTCCATTAGAAAAATATTTTCCCATTTCCTCTCCACTCACACTTTGAGCTATGCAGAATGTGAGCCCATTCTCTTTGACAAGCACTTTAATAAGTTAGTCATTTGTTTCCTTGTGCTTTCACTGGTCTTTCTGTCCTGAGATAAAAGTGAACACACAACTTTTTTATCCTTTCTAAAAGCAGTCAGTTACTTCTTGCTCAAGCTACTGTTCCGTTGATAGTAATAAACAAGAGAGAGGAAAAGTTAAGAAAGGCACTGAGATGAGCTTAATTGGCAGCTTGCCTTTTTTTTTTTTAATAAATGAGAGGAAAGGCAGAAATCTGTGAAACAGCCATCAAACTAAATTTATCTATCTCAAGTTAGGGATTATCACTAGGACCATGCTGGGAAATGAAAAAAGGTTTGGCCCATGGAAGCCTAACAGAGTTTGCACTTCTGCTATAACCTTTCATCTGAAACATTTTTCCCCCAGTAATCCTGAGAGTCTCACCACACATGGATTCATTTTGAGTAAAATAGATAAGGAGTCTCCCCATCACCACCCAGCACACTGAGTGCAAGATAAATCCTGATTTAAAGAGATAATGAGAGGTAAATAGAATACACTTTTAAGAGCTGAAAGTACCGGCAAGAACAACATATAAAACCCTTCAACACCCCAGTGACAATCCCAGGCCACCTTCCAGGTCTCCAGTACAGGACCCTGGTCTCAGGACTCTGATGGCTCCAGGGACCATATGTGTAAAGCTACTTGTCAAGGTTTAGGGCTGAGTCAATCACCAACCCCGTGACAGATGTTCTCTGTTACCCCTTTTTTCCCCATTCCAGGAAGGAAAAAGGGAATTAACAGAGAAAGAGAGATTTGTGGATTGGAAATGAAAACTTAAACTACTGTAATAAAAATAATAACAATAAATAAAATATATACAAATATGTACAAAACTATTACCAAACCCAAGCCCCTTGATGGCAACTACATCACTGCCACCACTGATGCTGTGGCAGAAGGACTCACCAGCAGACAGGAATCAGACCCATGGGCTGGATCCTGGAATTGGATTCAGGAACTCTTGGATTGAGATCAAAGGAAGAACAGACAGAATCCTGCAACAGCAGAGCTGGGCTTCTGATTCTCGCAAGGAGAGTTACCAGTCCACCACTCCAGACGACTCAGGTGCTCAACCTTCAGGGAGAGTAGAGACATAAACCTTTCCTTTTGTATTTGCTGTTAATTAGGAGCTAAATAGCTTAATCATGCACCTGCCTTGCTTGGGTCTTAGGCTTTATGTAAGAGACCTCAAGGCCCAAGCTTGTTGTAGGAGTTTCAGGGACTGGAAACTGTTTTATAGTGAATATGGTGGATGTGGAATAGAATACCTTCTTAGCCAGTTTAAGGTCATAAATCAAAGCAAGATACCTCTTAAAAGTCTTCCCAAACCCATGTCAAGTATTAAGCTCCACCTCCATCCTGACACTATCCCTCATCATATCTCTGTATATTTGATTGTTCTGAAATATAACCTACACCATGTGCCGTGGGTGTTGTGATCCTTCCTCAGTATAAAACACAGTTTTGTTGTTGCTATTGCAATCACATCAGAATCAGCTCAACTGCACACCTCCCATGTCATTTCCCTTTTAATTCCTTGGCTCTGTTCACCTCTCTCTCTCCATTTACTGTGTATGGATGTGTCTTGGCATCAGACAATACAAATACTAAAAGACAACTGTGGAATTTCATTCTCATTTATTCAATAAATTTCAGAAAGGGCTATCTTTTTATAGATAGCAAGCCTAGATTAAGGAAAGGTAAAAGGAATATAGATTTAGTTATCACAAAAGGAATCAAAATCTGTAATAAGAACACCCAAAACCCAGCATCTCCTGGGGTGGTACAATATATAATTATTAACTGTATTATGGTAAAATATGTAACTCTCCTGATATCATAGGAATGGCTCAAATTAAACTAGCTGAGAGTCTACCTACACTTGTTAGGGGCTTTAAAAAGCATATAGAAGTCTAACTCTATGAGACGTCTGTAATCCATTGACAAAACAAAAACACAGTGAAAGTGTATGCCTGTGAGAACCACTTTACACACTCTGCACACAGCTTCCAAACCACAATATTTTAGCAGCTTTCCTTTTCCAAAACAAAAAGTAATAAACTATATAATGCACTGTTACACTGCCAAAATAGTTTTAGCCATTATGGTTAGATAAGCACAAACACATCCAAAATGAATAAGGTTTGGGGCTTTTGTGTGTGTGTTTATGTTTTAGAACAACCATATTCATTTTTGTCTTATCCACAGGGTAGAAGTATTACTAACACTGTAGTACATCACAAGTAGGGTTTACAGCCAAAAACTTACTCTATTGTATTGCAATGAAACTAGTTCCGTTTTGGCTATTAGGTTTTGTTTTGTGGGGTTTTTTTAATCTCAAGAAAAATAATAGGCCTTACCAGCTGCTCATTTGAGGCATGTCAATGATTTATTACTTGTTTTTAAAGGAAATGGAAAAAGAGAGGTGTCAGTTCAACCTGAAACATAATCTGAAGTGAAAGTATGTGTGTTAAACATTTTGGGGTTTGCCAAGCATGATCTAAAAATGTGTCTAAGACATTGGTGCTGCCTATTCATTCTTTCAGTCAATAACACAGACCAGACCAGTTCATAAGATGCTACTGCTAGCAATTTGAGGAAAGGGAAAATACACTCTGATGCTGGCACAGCAACCTGGCCTGAGCTGACACACATGAAATAATCAAAGTCAACCTGACCGTGGCATTTATTCCCACTTTTACATTTGTACTTGGGCATAATGACACTGATGTGTCTGAGGATTTCTGATCATCACCTGTGACTGAGTGCAGATGAGCACTCAGCTTGTCCTCATCTGTTGAATGTTATAATTTCTTTGTAACCTGGACCAGAACTCCAAGTTACTTATCTGTAATAATTAGTTGCAGCTAAAAAAAAAATCCTTTTTTATGGGAAGGTGTGAGCTGAATTATCTGGTAAGTTTATATATGACATCCTATTAAACCTCATCAATGTAATTAATGTAATAAGCAATGCATTGCACAGCTTGTCCCCTCAAAAATTATTGTATTGTATGGCAGTGAGAAGACTCATCTCACTCTTCTGTCTGCCATCACCAAACTTATTCTCCCACTGAAAACATTTTCCCATTTGCTTTAGATTACCATGTCTGATTGAAACGTTACCTGGCCTTGAACTTCATCAAACAGTTGCCCTTCTTGGCTGCCCAGGATTCAGGGGAGCAACAGAGCGAGCTACCTAGTACTTTTACTCTTGTTTGTCCATGGGCACTGTTGGCAACAACCAAGTTCAAATAGTTACCTATAATTGACCTTGCAGCTCCCAGTGCCCCAGCCAGCACAGCTGAGGAGAAATGGTGTTTTAGAGCTGTGAATGGTATTACAAGCTGGCACACAGAATTCTGCTGAAGACAGTAACATGCAAAGTAAAAACACCACAGCTTGATTTTCAAAAGCTGGCTAAAATTAGGATTTAGAAACACCTTTTTTTTTTTTTAGTATACTCAAAATACAGGATTGCACAGTGCCATGTGTTCAACTAAAAAGCAACATTTCCAGGGGAAGGTTGAGGATGCAGCAAGGGCATATCAAATGAAAGAGGGCAATTGAAGGCCTTTCAATGGTACTCTCCACCATGTTTAAACTACTATTTTTCATATTCCCATCTCTTTCTGAGGTTTGGTTGAAGCATTTCTTGGTGGATGGGAAGAACATCAGAAACATATTCTAACAGCTGAGACTATTACACCATTAGTGGGATGGCAAAATCTGACATGCACACCCGCTGACCATTACCTTGAGTTTGCATCCTCTCACCTATCCCTGTTCTGCTCATATCCATGATCTGTTGAGACAAGGAGATTTTCCCTGGCACAGGTTAATGCTTCATACTGCCATGCTTGGCATTTTTGTTAATGGGTTGTGGCTGGAGATCATAGAGAGACAGTACTACATATGGATCCTGCTCTTTTCATGTTCCTGCCTACAGCAGAGGTCAAAACTTAACTAACAGTTAGCATGACATTTCTGGGAGGAGGTAACTCTATAACAAAACATCTTTTAGTCATAATATAAATAAGCTTTAGCAGCTTTAGGTGTCTACATTCCACTGCAAGCTGGGTCTTTAATTCCCCTAAGTTCTTCAAAAATCCTAGGCTTTGTTCATGCAATAATCACCATCATCTCTGTCCTTCAAAAATTTGCAACTAACTAAGCCCCTTAATTCTGGCATTAGCTCTCACTAATGCAAACGAAGACAGTAGGGAACCTGATCAAATTTAAATCTGGGCCATGTGGTAAATTCACAAGTGATCTTTAACTGTTTATCAGGAGATTGCTTCTGGAGTAATTTCCTAGAAATTGAATCCAGCTATTAGCAGTAGGCATTAATTCCCCATGAAAATGATCTGAGTTTATTAGCCAAAATGTTGGATTTAAGAACAAGCTAAATATGGTTCGAATAAATTTTATGTTCTTTTAAACTGCTTGATGTCAGACTTGGTATTGCAAGTTCTAGAAGTAACTACACATTTAAAGTTCTTTCTTCAACTATTAAAGCATNGATCTTCGTTCGCAAAGCCTAGCCATACCAAAGCATGGGAAAAATCAACATACACTTATTCATTTTTATTTACTTAATCCTCCCTCTGATTTCTTAAAAACAAAATATTGTATTCATAGGCCCAAAGAAATCAGTACACATTGGGCACCTACATTAAGATGCTCTGAATTAATGTGTTATGAATTTCTAATGTAAACAAAGAAGTGTAGCTATTAACCTTTGCCAGCTGGACAAGCTGAGATCTGACCTTCCATTATCATACAGTGGAACCCACAAGCACATGCTCACAATGTGGAACCCAACACAGGATTTCAAAAAGCACTAACATAGTCTGGCAAATCAGTTCACCTCTTCCCAGCAAATCACTTTGGAAAACATCTGGCAAAATGTCCAAAACTAGTTACCTATTGCATTTAGAGTGGAGTTCTGAATGCTGTGGAATAGAAATATTCATAGCCCTGTGCTCAATCACACAATTTTGGTGTGTGATACCTTTCACACAGTCTACCTGCTGTGTGCCAAGTGCTTTATCGATGTGAAAAACGTGCCCAAGGGATGTGGCAGACTTTCACTTATCTTTGGCAGATGAGGCAGATTTTCTTAGTCTAAAACTGCTGATATAAGAGAAATGATATGAACAGAAAGGATGGAAAATTGCTGACATAAAAAGATGGAGAAATTAAGAAAAAACCTATTGTTTGTACAGGCTTTGAAGTCAGTTCAAAGACAAAGGAAAAACCACTTAGTGATTGGGGCAGGTTTAATATTGCCTTTTCTGTGCAGGAAGATGGAGAAGCTGATCTCCTGAAGAGGTTTGACTCTTTGAGTATGGAAGAGAATTCCAAATTTCTGAAACACAGAAAAAATAATGATTCCCCACAGATAGCTATGACCCCACAGAGACTCCACCTTCTCTTTTTGGTAATGGATAGTATATTACATACAAATAAAGCCAAATAAATGTAAAGATCTTGAAAACAACGCAAACAAATATAGACAGCATGTTCTTTCTCCTAACTTTGTCCTAAGGCTCCAGGTGACAAAAAAAGGGAAACATTCGTTTCAAGAGGATTAAAATTATCATAAGCTCTGCTCAAGTATCAACCTATACCACATTTCTACTGAAAGCAGAATAAAGTCAGAGAGAGGTCACAGTCACTGCTTGTTTATTTACTTGTGTATTTTGGAGGTAAAAAGGATGATGGGAAAGGGATTGTGAAAAATGTAGCAGAGAATGTTGCACAAGAAAAGAGGAAAAGGGATAGCTAACTTGACATTGAAATGGCTAGAGGTTGGGTTTAGAGAAAGAATGTAAAGACAGCATGGACTAGAAGAATTTTTTCTATCCCTGAAGTTTGTGTGATTTCCAGTTTGAGCTCTGCATCTTCCCATGAACTGCTGGTGTTTTTCTACAATTATCTGTGGTTTGTTTCTCTTCACATCTGGTACAGTTTCTAACTCCTGACTCAGGAGTGTCAACGTTTCTAACCTTTCTCATGGGTCAGGATTGCATTTCTGCTGCATCCAACCTGAATGAGTAGGACTTCAGAGAACCCATAGGTTCTAGTGAAGTGCAACCAGAGTGAGGATATAAACAGACACGCAGCAGACAACAAGGCTGAGTTTCCTACATAGACTAAAGTACTCAGAAGTAGCATCACTAAATCAAATTATTATGACCCTTTGGTGTGAAAGTGGTAGGCTTTAACAAGTATTTGAGGAACTATTTTACGAAGAGTGTGTGTGTTCAGCTTAAAATGCAGGAGTCTCATTTGGTTCAGTAGGATTTAAGTGTTTCTCATTTGAGATTTACTTTCAAGGACAGAAATATCCAACATAATATAATCAAGCACAGATATAATAGCACATGATAAAAGTCTGCGCAAGCAGAAATGAAACATGATTTCTAATAAAAAAGGTGTTCATACTGTGTGAGGAGTGTCACGTGCCAGGTTTACATATTCCTACAAACCATCATTTCCTAGAGGCAGTCAGTGACAGAAGGTCTAAAGAAGAGTTTTTCCATGCATGCAGAGAGATTAAATATTTTTGTTGGGGAAAATTCTGGGCACCATAATGTCTTCAGAAAAGTCTCTTAAAAATCATTTTCCACTTAGTATCAAGTATATCATGAAGGCTCTGTGATCAACTAACACTGATCCTGCTGTTTCTCAAGAGGAACAAGGGGGTGATACAGATGTCTGACCCTGGTTTAAGGTAGCACATTGCAGACAGGCATTCCTGTGCAAAAGGAGCACAGGCCATCAGTACCAGATAGGCTTGAGGTAATGGGGGCATGCCTTCAGCAAAATTCAGGATGTCCCCACCTTTACCTTCATGGCTGATGCATCTCTAATCTCCCTAATTGCTGCCTACTCTCCATCCCTACAAGTGCCTCTTCCTCGAACATTTTCAGACATACACCAGCTCTAATATTGTAACTATTTACATGCCTGTGGCACAGTCTTACTTATCTATGGCCTACCACAATCTTCAAGCATCTCTTGCAATGCTACAGTGCAAGAACAGGCTCAAAAGCCATTTCCATGGGAAGGCTATGGCAGAAGATCTTGCCAGGAGGAGGACTGGATGGGAAAGACTGAATAATCCTGGAGCACTCATACACTAAGCAGCCTAAGCAGCCATTTAAACTGCTCAAGCTTTAGGACAGCTTTGTGTCAGCATTTCATTTCTGTCACAGAACAGATGCTTGCTTTTTGTTGCATCTTCCATATTCTCTCAGTATCAAGCATTTCACAATTAACCCTATCCATGGCAATTAAAACTTGACAGAATTCAGTGCATGGGAAGCAGATGTAAATGAACAGCGTAGCTTTGACCAGTTGTATCTCGCTGAAGCTCAGCAGCAGGCTGTCTGTCAAACTGTGCCACTAAAAATCCAACCCTCACATCTTGTGAGCAAGTGTATTTGCGTGCTACAGAGACCTGTGCTAGACTAACAATCATGTTAAATGGGGAAGGAGAGAGCCTGTGATGGAGCAGCTGCTGCAACTCAACATAGCTTCTTTTAACTTTTCCCACTCCCAGAGCAAATGCTAAATCTACCCCACTACAGAGGAGTTGAAACCATGAAGATATTCCCCACAGAAATGGAATAGAAAGCCCTGTGATGAGCCTGGACTGAAATTTTAAAAACCTATGAAATGAATGCACAATTTCTTGTGTTGCTTTGGGAGGTTCGTGAAGGAGGATTTGCTACTCAAAGCAGTAGGTGTAATCTCTCGTGGATAGATACTGAGTTGTCCACTGTGTAACAAATGTAGATGGCTGTTCAGAAGGAGTGCAGTCACCTTGCCTGGAGTCCTTTTTTGTGGTGCTGGGGCAAGGGGAGCATGTGTGTGCATGCGAGTATGTGTGTAGGAAAAGGAGGACTCAGTCAGTCGATCAGATTTCATTAGGTTTCTAACTGCCAGCTTTAGGCTAGTGGTTTTGGAATATTACTTGGGATTGTTTCAAGTATTCTCATCTTTGAAAAGCAAGTTGTTGTAGTTTCTAATTAAAAGAGAGGGGGGAAAAGACTCCTTTGTCAGTTAATAAATAATGGTCATTGACACTTCAGTTCAAAGAACCAGGAAGCTGGATCTTTCTTTTCTCCCATCTCAGTTAAGAGCTCCTGGCAAAAAGCAATGTCCCCAGCAGAGGACCACCTGTGGTTCAGGAGCAGCCAAGGTCTCAAGCTGAGATAGAGGAATTTTATACATGACCATGATGTCCACTTCCACTCCAGGCCATCTTGAGACCAGATGCATCTCGCGTTTCAAGACACAGAAGCGGAGGGTGCCAGATTTACAGTATAAAACACCTTCTTTTAGCATTACTCAGTCTGTGGGATCCCTGGCTGCTTATTTTATCCCTCATAATATTAGAAAATAGTATGGATCCTGCCAAGTTTAGTAGTCACATGTACAGCACTGACAAATAACCTTAGATGGTAAATTCCCTGGGAGCTCTCTTATGCCTGCAAAGTACCATGTACACTGCTGCTCAAATATAGTCTCAAGGATAAAGGAGGTCTGCTTAGCATTTCATTCTTGCCTTATTNTCTTTGTTCACGAAGCCTAGCCATACATATTTGTGTTACTTATTCCATCACGTTGCCAACCATGCTGTCCAGCCACTGATGCCTACAAGAAGGATGGATTTTTAAGTATATCTAAGCACAGACTCCCTTACTTTGTGACAATATAGTTGGTGTGGGTACATTTTTTAGGGTGTCTACCACAATTTTATTCACAGAAGTGTGGCAGCTATGGAATTCCAAAGGTTACTGAGGGCTGTTAAGTGAGGCAAATAGCCCCACAGATTCTTTTGTCTCTGGTGCCTACAGAAGAAGCCTAAGTAACTAGCTTATACAGAGCAACTATTGCTTGCATGCCTTAAGTTGTGTGAGAAAAATCCAGCCCACTTCTCTAAGTCACTATGGAAAATTCTCACATTTCAGGTATTTTGGTATCTTCGTAAAGTTTGGAAAACAGTAGCACCTTCATATCTTCTCCAGATACATAAGGATCCTACACACTTGATGCTGCTAAACTGAAACTGCAGATAGAATTCATCTTCAGTTTATCAAGGGAATGGGAAGTTGATAGGACTTGTTTTTGTTTTGTTGGTGCAATACACTGTCCTAGAACTCACTATATGTAGGTGTCAGAAAGTTTTATGTGTAGAGATCTGTAGAGACTATAGGTGAAATTAAAACCTAGCATTAAAATTAACCATGGCTAGAGAAAGCACCATACTCACTGTTTTCTTCTGTAGCTCATGGGAGTGTAAGCATGGCCAGGAACAGCCTTGTACCTCATTATGTCAAAGACGGGTTAGTAAACATTTCTCTGGTCTTTCAGAGACTTTTCTTCTCTATTCTTCTGTGACAATCATCAAAAATATTTTGGAAGGGTCCCTTTTTAGAAGTTTTACATGACATCAGCCTTTCCTGTGACCAGCTCAAAAAACAACTGTAAGCTGTATATATGGAAACAATAAAGTCCTACTGGTTTTTTTATGGAACTGTAATGCCATCCGAATAAAATCCAGCATCTATGGAAACTTCCATTAAAAACATAACTCTGAAAGACTGAGTACTATTAATTCAACAAAAAGAACCCTTGTTTTCTAATGTAAGTGAGAGTCATGTAATGTCAGGATTATCACTGAAAAAAGAGCTATTCACAAACACATCAGAGACAAGCCGACATGTGAAGATAACGAAGGACAGATGTTATCCTAGAGAAGATGCTGAGCTTAAGATTTTTTGCAGTGAATGCTCAAGAATAGATAATTTTTGCATCATATGCCATTGCAAATGTATGTATGAGGGGCTTTTTCATTATATTCTGTAATATGTCTGTATTTTACAGGGAACACAGAACTTCATAGGCAAGAACAAGCTCTCCATAAGCTGCTGACAATGTGATAAACTGTTCCTGTTCTTTTTCCACTGTCAGAAACTCTTTCAGCTCCCTGTACCCAAACCTTTGCCAGTCCCAGAGCACATCTGTAGGAGTTAAGAGAGGGGAGAGCAAGGCTTCTTGCCTGGTTGACAGGTAGAAGAAATGGCATTTCAAGGTGTTCTGTGGGCAAAGGATGACCTGGGTGACACTTGCTGCACACCACTGCCAGGGGAATCCCAGGCTCACCTAAGTGGAGATATTGAGTACTACTGATGGAATTTAGTCCTGGCTCTAACAGCTTACTAATGTGAATGGAAGAGACTCTGACAACTCCTAGGAGAGCTGAAAAGTAATTTTACAAAAGTCTAAACTCTCATGCACACCTGGTGTCTGTCCATCTTGGTTAAATGACCCTTTTGTATCTTCCACCTGTGGAAAATTAAGCTCAATGTACCTGAATTATCTCAGTGTAAGTAGCAAGGTGTGACTGCTAAATAAGTGGCCTGGAATAGACTGTAAAGAATTAAATGCCCTTTGAGAAATATACGTATTATTAAGATAATGAGGTATTATTAATTTAACAAAGAGACAACAACAGAAACTCTAAAGTTTTATCATAAGTAAGGATTTGACTATAAAGCAAGAAAAACAGATTTCATTATGGGAAGTGATTATTCATGTCTATTTTTAATGAGCTGAAAAAACACCACAGTGTAAAAAATTAGATGTCCTTGTGTAATTTAGATCAGAATGAAACATACTGCTGGAACTGTCAAATTGAGGATCAAAGATGAATTGCATTCATTTTAGATGACTAACTTATTGATGTTTTCTGATGTTTTCAATTATGTTATTGAAGAAAACACTTTCATTTTAGCTGCACTGAGTAATAGAATGCCCACTGTGCTTTTAAGTAAAGAGTAAGTTTGGGTGTCATAAACCATTATCTTTGGTGCTTTTCAGTACCCAGCCCTGCTGAAAACACAGCTGCTACAGGTCATCTGCGGACTTTTTTACTACTAGTGGGGAATCCTGTGAAAGGATCTTTAAGACATTCAGCAGAGTTTTAGATAACTATGTTACAGAGCATGACTATCATGTAAGCACTCACTGCTTACATGACAAGTACACTGGGTTTGATAGGCAATTACCTACTGTCATTGCTTGTTCTTTCAGCTTGCAGAGTAATCCAGAAAGAATTCTGGAGAACAGGAGAGGTTGCAATGTGTACATTCTTCTCTGATAATGCAGGCATAACAAAAAAATTAAGTAGGTGTGCCACAGACCTGTTTATTTCCCACAACATAAGCTGGTTATTTCAAACAAAGACATCAGACATACTAGTGTGGAGAGCAGCCCTGGAGTAGTACAGCAAGTTCAGACAGGTACAGATGATAGCAAAACATATTTGCTGCATTTCAGGTGCACTAGTCAAAAGCTTAATGGACCTAAAGGACTACTCAGCCTTTTTAAAAAGGCTATTGCAAAACAGAGTTTAAATATATCTTGGCCTGAACAAGATATTTCAATTTTAATAGTTTTGGGGAGTTTATCTGTGGTTTGTTAACATATGTTGTTTTATCCGTTCATTTGTTTAATTTGTGGGTGGTACTTTATCAAACACTAGTCTTTTTCATATAAATAATTTTTCTTAGTTTTTCTGATTACATGAGCAAAATCCTCAAATTTGCATATGGAAGAGAAACACTATTTATTCAAGGAGAATGAATCACTGTTAGCTTTAATCACTGCTGATGTACATTTATCAACTTTAAAAGTTCCACTTTGGATTCTCAAGAATACTAGGTGTAACTCACTATTGATTCTTAATTTATTCATTAGAAAATATTAGTTTCATGTATCCCTTGACAACAGCCTTCCTGTGATATGTTTCCACATCAAAAACCAGACATAGAATAGGAAGCAAAATAAAAAACCTGTGCAAAATAAGCACAGATGAAATCCAATAAGCAGCTCAGCTGCGAAAAGTAATTCCATAATTGCATATTTTTACAATTTACTCCATCCCCAAATATTTTTCTGCTTTGAAGGATGACTGACAACTGTATTCAAAGCAAGACTTCTTCACTCATGTTTGCAGCATGCATGCAAAATGAAATATTCAGCCACTTGTGGTGGCTGTGCTTGCAGCTGTGCTGTGAACAACACACTACTTTTGCAGCTCTTATTTTGCTTGTGATCACCATAAAAGATGCAAGGCACACTGCCATTAACTGATGGGTCAGCAGAGTTGTTTGAGACTAGCTTAACTGCACTAGTTCGAGTATTCTGCTGACTTTCCGCTGTACTATGGTGAGGAGGTTCACTGGGGTAAGACATGTTCCTCTCTCTCTCTTCAAATAAAGGGAATAAGCAGCAGCAAGCAGAGCAGGGAGGTAATATCCTGACAGGGTTCACCTAGGGTGAGCTGAAGCTTCTGCTTGGTACATGGCTAGGACACCACACTTTCTTATGGGAATGTGATGTGATGGGAACAGGAGAGAAAAACGTGAACAAAAATGATGAGGTAACTAAAGTATTTGTCAAGTGCAAGAAGTTCTGGAAGCTTAACTTCATTTCTTAAAATCAGACCTTTAAAAATGGATATACTGCAAGTATACCAATCTGATGTTAGTTAGCCACAGTATTGCTAAAATTATGTCATACCTCAGATCTTGGCCAAGGGTTTCCATTTGCACAAAAAAGACTGGCAGTACCCATGCTTTGATTCAGGCTAAGCCTTTCAGGTTGTTCTAAAAGTTTTTCATCTTTCTAAATGCAGTCTTTTTAAAAGATCACCTGATTTCATTCTTTCTATATGTTTTCTGCTTAGGTTTTGCAGAATCACCTGATGTTGCAGTGCTGGGTTTTGCCCCAGGTGCCATCAGAGAGAGAGGCAGGATGTGCCCTACCTGGTGCCACCCCCTGACCAGGCAACAGGGAATTCCCAGGAAAAAGCAGGATTTAGCTCTTTTCTAAAAGCTGATTCATCTGCAAAGTTTTTAGTAGAGGGAGAGAAGTTTCTTTTAACATATACTTCACAGCCATGAATCATTTTCAGAAGTAGGGCAGATGAAAAAGAGTTATTAGAACAAAACAAGAGAGGAAGGATGTCATTGTGGCTGAAATAAAAGCATTGAATCCTTATGTTCAAATCCTCCTTACATCTGATTTAGAGTAAGGATTTCAGATAAAATTACTTTTCTCCCAAGAGAGCTCCCTTACACTTAGACTGTAGAATAAGCTGAGCAAAGTCTTTGTTGAAGGTGATCCACTTTACACACATTAGTATTTGTATGAGCAGAGATTGGGATCTAAATATAGTCATTTTCACACTTTGTCCAAGCTCCATGAATATTTAAGCATTTTTTACACAGTAGGACAAGAGAGACTGAGAGGATATCAGAACTGAACATCTCTACCTTTGGATTGCTTAAAGAATTTGTGTTTAAATCCCATACATATATCAGTAAGAGGAAAGATCTGCACTTGGATATCCCCATCCTGCCTGTGCATCTGCTTTAAGGTAGGATTCCAGATCACCCTTGCCTTTGTCTAATGTTCAGCATGGATGAGGTGTCCCTAATAAGCAAGTATTTAAAAATTTGTTTCCTGTGTGTGTTTAGTGCATGGTCTCCAGCTGTACTTACTGCAAACTATTAAAATGTTAGTGAAGAGAGAATTTTTTTCCTTGCCTTTTTTTTCATGTGATCCTCAGGACCACGGCATCTGTATAGTTCCCAGTTCAGTGGAGGCTGGGAGCAAACAGTGTGCTCTGGCATTGTGCCTCCAAGTCTCAACTAACAGGATATTGGAGGACCCAGACTTTAGCAGAGCTGTTTCTTCACAATCCTATACACTTAACAAGTCAGCAGGTCTTAGAAGCAATTAAATTAGTTATTTAAAATCCCTAGTTCCATATATATACCTGGTGGAGGGTGGTGGTTGTTAAGATTACTCTTGCATGCTTCAGTTGGCAGCCTTAATAACTTCATCACAGCTCAGTAATTTTCTAGTTTGCTTGGTTTTCAGGACAAAACTTCGAGAGATAGCTGGTCCAGGATGATGCCTTCTTTTAGCTATTTGAGGATCCCTTTGGGACAATTTTCAACTCCAAGGTCCCTTGAAGGGATAATAATGCTTTCGCTGTTGGCTTTTCTGTGTTGCTGCCAACATCAATGGGGACAGACTTTCTGTACATGATCAACTCACAGCTGTCACTCAAAGCACCTTCCCTCAGCTTCAGCAAAGAAATTGTCATCATCATACAAAATACTCCCCAAGCAGCAATTTAAGATCCCAGCACAGATGAATTTTCTTGTCTTTTCATGCTGCTTCAGATCAGCCACACCCATTCCAGCTATTTGATCCTTGTGAAATATTTTTTGTGATCCTTGAGTACATGAAAAAAGTAAACCCTATGGTTTTTGTTTCTGTTAAATCCTCTCATGTTTGCCCAGAGTACCAGATACATCCTATGAATTTCCCTCAGTACTTCCCTTGACAAATGATAAGTGGACTTCAAAAGGCAAAGAGATTTTGCATCTTTAAGCACCAAACCAGAGATGCTCTGAAGAGCCTACAGTTTTTTTCTGAAAAATCTTTCTGAAGGTATTTAGGTTTACAAAGCTTAAGAAAAGACTAAACTGTATAGTGCATCTCATTTAAAAACAGAAGCCTGTTGCTTCTTTACTGTTGTCTCAAGAAAGCAGGAAGAGTTGTTTCCTCAGTGTAGCTGAGCTCAGAGCACAGCTGGAGTTCCCTCCTCTGCCTGTGTTTTTTGATATCTTCTCTGTTTCTGTTTTTAATACATGGGCAAACTTAACAAAACAACACAGTGAATGTTACCTCGCAGTTTACCTTAGCCTGTGGAGTCACAGTGTGGTCTGAAGAAGATGGGATGTCAGCTTGGCCCAACAAGAGGTGGTTTCTCATGGTATTTATGGCTGTCTCCTGGCCTGAACTCAGGAACCACAGAGCTGTGTAGGAGTTACTTGCATGGGGTTGGAAGGTTTCAGCATTATTTTCTTCAGGTCAGGGGTTTCACCTGTTAACTTCAACTTTTCCTGTGGAAAATCTTGTGCTGGTGATTCACAGAACAGAGAGTGAGTGAAGGGACAGATTAAAAGAAATACAATGTGAACTGTTTGCTATGTACCTGGGCTCTCCTCTACCTCTGTAATTAATGCTCCTTTAATGGAAAATGATGCTCATACTCAAATAGGAGAACATCAGTCCCCTACCTTTATGTGAGGAGAAAGTCAGGTACACTTGGAGGCTATAACTGAAGATGTCCAAAGCCCACCTGAACACCATCCTATGCAACCTGCTGTAGGTGAACCTGCTCTGACAGAGGTGTTTGGACTAGAAGATCTCTAGACATCCTTTCCAACCCCTAACATTCTGTGATTCTGTGAAAACTATCTGTTGTCTGACTGCGATCTCAGCTCTGCACTGGCAGATTTATTAGTGCACATTTTGGTTTCCATTTCTTGTTACCTCCTTCTTATGTGTTCTACAGCACAACAGATAGATCAGCCTAAACTACTGATGATTGCAACCAGCTAGCCTCTGCATCTTTGACAGCAGTGGCTCTGAGGACTGAGTTCTTTCCTCCATCCCATCACCGAAGCCCTGAGCACTTGGAGAAGGTTTAGCACCCTTACAGAGACTCTTTCCTGTGAGCTACCTTGAAGAGAAAGAACATCTACTGAGACTCTAGGCCTGCAGACCTTACTGGTTAAGGGGAGTGATTCTCTATGTTCACCATAAATCACTGATAAGTGCTGCAAATTACTGGCAATTAAAGCTGGAGTCCTGTATATTCTTACCTCTTGCTATTAAGACCTAATGAAAAATGAAGCTATGTTTCCTTGCAAATGGATGGGGAATGCAAAACTAGCCAGAGTTTGAACTGAAACAATTGTATGTCTTACAACAATTTTGGGAAGCTGAGCTTAATCTGGAATTTTCCCCATAGTAATTCAAAATTATTTCTCTAAGTGACTTGAGTGACCTTTTTGTGGCAACACTCATGTTGCTATAGCAAGGTTTGTATTAATATTAAAAGGTGCTTTCAGACTGCATGCCTCCACTGAGACATACAAACACTTGAAGGAGGGAAATCTGCCAAGATATTCTACACTGTTAGGAAAAGGAATGTATGGTTAATCATTCTTTTGCTCAGAAGGAAGCCACAAGAGATACATTTGTACCTTATGTATGGACCACTCTTCAAGCACCAGAACACAGAAGGCCAAAAACTGCATAGAGTTGTTCGCAAATATTAACAAAACCTTTAAAAACATAAATAGTTTGATGGGAATTTTTCATAATTACAGGTGTCTACCTTTACTTTCAAAAAAAAAAAAAAGCAAGACAAAGCTTGAAAAATATATTTTCAATCTCAGATATACCTAAGAAACTTCAAAGACTTCACTGGATTTGCAGAACATTTGGAAATGTATCAAAATCATAGAAACACAGAATCAGTGAATCATTCAAGTTGGAAAAATCCTCTAAGATCATCAAGCCCAACCATGAACCTATCACCACCATGCTCACTAAACCATGTCAAATCCTATGAAAGCAGAAGATTGAAAGAAAAATTTATATTAATAATTACTCCACAGGGTTCTTTGTAATGTTTGAGGATCAAATACTGCATTCTTAACTCTCTGTGGTCCCATATTTAAGAAGAAATATTTTTCAGCATTTCTGCTCTTAATCTGATCACTTTGTATACTGTACTTCCCTAGCTTTACATAAACACCAGCCAGCATATGCAGTTGATCTATGGATACATTTCATCTAAGTTCCATAAGCAATAAAGGGTTAAACAAATACCAGATTCAGTTAATTGTTTTTGAGAGCCACGAAACCTGATTTTGAGTTTGGCCTGGAGGCATAACTCTGGGTATTGCCCAGACCAGTGATGTGATGGATGGCAAACACTTCTGTATTTACAGTGGCACAGTGCCCAGGCTTTGTACTGTCTGCTTCCTCCTCTTCACAGCCCATGAGGGTTTCAGTTATTTTTCAAAATTACAGTCCTCAAATGATACCAGAATGCCAGACTATAGCTGAGACATACAGGTCTCCAGCGTGCCCTCTTATTTTATGTAAGAAATGTCAGTCTCTAGATAATGAGACCCAAGAAGCTCTAATTAGCAGAAAGCCTCATTATATTGAATGGTCAATTGTAAATCAGTAGATGAGGTCCATTATTCTCAGACTTCTCCATCAAACACCAAAACTTCATAGCTAAAAAAGCAGAGACTTCATACAAACCACTAATTCTCATTCACTTCATAAGTAGCTTAGCAGAGTTCACATGACCATATGAATCATCCTATTTATCTTCTTTCATGAATTTATTTTATAACTGCTCCAAAGAAAACTCTTTTGTAAGAGTGATTTATAACATCATAAACCTTCCAGTATATATTCATCCTGTTAATCATGCAAAATGAAGATCTCTCTTTTTTTTCTTTTTTTTTTTTTCTCCTTACTGGTTTTGAGGAAGTGAACATTTGGATTGTGAATAACTATTTCAGTCCCATTAGCAGTAAAGCTGAAAAGCCATTTGGCTAATACAATAAACAGTTCAGTAACTTTATGAACTAGTAGCTTCAGCAGACATACTTTTGGGTAGCAATAGAGATGCAGGTAAAGAGAAAAAACCTATTTTTTTGTTTAGGTAACAGAGTTTAGCCACTTTTAACACTTACTGAACAGTGAAGCTTTTTTCTTGACTTTTACACTATTGAGAGAGAATGGATTGCTTTCAGAATTCACGTGCACATGCACTTAAAATATGTGCTATCTAGAGCACACTGAGGGTCGAAACTCTTTTTGAATGCACAGAACAGATGCAACAGTGCCACTGACTAGTGTGATTCAACTGTGGTTTGTGGAGTGCCAAAGAGGTCTGTGATAATACTGCTGCTCCCATACTTACCCTGACCTTCAGATTTCAAATATAAAGGTCTACTGACATCATCTGCTGCATTGATTTCTGTTATGCCTAGCTAGGAACTGAAGGGAAATCATGACAATATCAATGAAAGAGAATGGAGGGCAAAGTCTACTAGATGTTTCATGCCTAGAGAGTGCATAGAACCCATAAGGATCATCATGTCTGCATACAAGATATTCCTTGCTGTAACAGCATTAATAGCAGAGTTTAAGCCACTTACAAAATTTGTTGATAATAACTTCTGGCTACCTACAGACTGTGAGGAATACATATGCTTTTTATAACTTACAAGGAGATTCGGTATGAGAAAATTGCTTCTAGTATAGAGTTGGAGAGCAGTTCTGTATCAGAATTTCACACCAGTGGTTAATAATGTTATTTAATGAAACATCATTGAAGTGAATTCTGATGGGCAGAAACATCTACTGTACTTAACTGGAGGTTATTGTGCATTTCTACTGCTGTAATAGTGGAGGAAGCAAACTTACAAATTGTTTGGGTTTAATACTAACAACAATTGAAGTAATATGCAACTCTTTAAACTTTCACTTAAAAACTATTTTTAAATTATATAAAATACATCTGTTACTGAAATTCAAATATGTGGGACTGTCTTCCAGATGTGAAATAATGTTTATCAAAGGATGGAACAAAAAGCAGTTATCACTGAAGTAGGTCAAGAGGGAGGTCTCTGAATTACACAGATCTACCAGCGCTTCACAATAGGCCAGGGGTTATGAAACAAACATGTGATCATGGTCAATATAACATTATTTGCCTTCTGAATAGGGTGCTTAAAAAGACACATCTCTAGCTGATACAAGCTGGGATTCAGTGGAGTACACTGTAAATAATGAGCAGCCTTATCCATACAATTTGTGTGGCGAGTACATTTCACTTGAAGAGTATCTGTCATGTTAACACAGAGATTAATGGTGATGTTTAGGCACAGCTCCATCTTGAGTCACACCTTCCCTGAAGGAGTCTGGAGAGATGAAAATGCTTCCCAGGATTCCTGAGCCTATGGTGTGAAGTTGGCATATGCACCAGCTGCAAGCCTGTGCTTTGTCACTCTCAGTGGGCTGGTCCCTTCTCAGTGATAACATCAATACCTTCTATGAGCAGAAAACAGTAGACCCCACGACTGAACATAGCCCCTACTTTATACTTTATAGCTGTGCAAACTAATGTCATCCTTTCTACAAAGGCTTTTTCTTAAAATGTGGGCTTCCAGCCACATCTTTAAACTGCTTAAGCATTCTCTCCTCTGGAATTAACCACTGTCCTTTGTTTTCTGATTCACTGACACATCTGTTTCTTCTGTGCTGCTTTTATGGACTTTCAAGTCATCTGGTATATGAAGTTTTTTCATGCTGTATGTGCAGCTATTTAAGAGTTTATTTCTCCTAATAAAGGGATGTCAGAATTTTAAGAGGGCCACAGCATCAGAAGCATTCTAGGATTCTGAAATCACCCTGATTCAATCTTTTCCTGTTCAGAAGATAGTGCAGACTAGAGCTATCAACTGACCCACAAAAACTCACAAACCTTTCATAATGTATTGGTGCTTCCAAAAGTTATGTGAAGCTGTAAATATTGCATGGTTTCAATGCAACCTTTTCTGATCTTGAAATTAAATGCGAAAGCTAAATGAAAATACCAGGAGTGATAAGGTCAGGGCTCCCTTTGCCAAAGCTAAAGAAATTTCTTGTCTGAGTTCATGAAAGGAAAGCTTCTGACCATGCACTGTTCATCAGTGCACTGCAGTAATAAATGATGGTAGAACATTGCATTCCAATCAAAACCACTTTGATCTTCGCTTGCAAGCAGAGATATTCTGTGTCCAGATACAGAAAGATGAGGTTGTACTAGAATTCCTCTCATACTCCTCCAGAACTTCTCTGTCTGTATTACAAGCATCTAAATGAAGGGGGTCAGCCTTCTGGAATTGCTCACCATTTGACAACTTCACATCAGTCCAGTATTTAAATGCCTCTTCTTTTCAGTAAGGTATAATCAAGCTGGAGAACTTAATTGTCATTAATCAAATAGACATGAAAAAAAGTTAGACACTGTGCTTTTGATAGCTTAATAGAAAATGTGTGCCTTTTTCTAGTTTGAGGTTTCGAGCTTTACTGATTCCACCTGTGTTGCCACCTGGTTCTTGATTTCATAGCTCCATATTTTATTATATTCAGCCCACTTCTAAAGCAACATGGTATCTTTAGTCACACTTCCCAAAGTACTTCAGTAAATCTACTCCATGATATGTCAGAGTAGGACAATTAGGTATTGTTAGTATATTGAAGCAGAAAGCAGTGCTGGTTTTAATGTCTGAACATATCTGCTCTGGCAGAAGGCCAGAAAAAAGGGAAGGAAACAAGCTCATGACCTCCAGGCAATTGCTGGCATTTCTTCAGGGAGACTACTGGGTCATAACAGTGAAAAAGTCATCACTGGTTGCTTTTTTTTCTCTGAGAAAAAAATTGTATTTTCAATTTATTATATTGTTCTACATGAAACAAGAATTCTGTTACATACCTAAAAAGAATTATAAACTAAACTAAAGGCTTGATATATAAGGAGGTATCCTCTATATGCCAATGCTTCCCATACAGTGATCCTGGTATCTGAATACAAGAAGTACAGATTATTGTTTTGGATGTATGCTACTTTTTCTTATACAACTGTTGACCTTTTAAAGATGACTGTTGAACTGTGAAAATACATTCTTGCAAAACAGAATCTGTACACCTTTGCATGTAATTAGATGAGCCAAACTCTTATTTACCCAAGGACAAAGAAAAACAACTCCCTAAAACACCCTCCCTCCTCAGTTCAGATGAGTCATATGATTTATAGCAACATCCTGGTTTTATTCAATGTTCCATCTTTGTTGACTAAGGCACCAAGAGGTCAAGTGACTTCAAGAGTGGCTTTCCCATAAAGGCAGAGCCAGCAGCTGTCTAATGGAGAAAAACTTAAAAGGAGAATAATATTGGTTGACACTGGAGCATTTAAATAACTGCAGCCTGGGAGGAGATGACATTTTCCCTTTTCCCCAGAGCAGCTAAGTCTTTAGAGAAGTTGTTAGTGAGATGGCTACAAGCAGGGGGCTTTTCAGTGAGGTGGCAGCCCTAGTTTTAAATTTCCTAGCACAGACCTCTGACCTCTGTGCAACACTGTTATGTCTGTTAACATTTATGTAGTCTGCAACTATCCTCCTGATTCCAAAATAACTCTAAAACTAGTTTACAAAAAAGAGGACAGGCTCATCACTCCTCATAAAATGTTAAAATTACACATAAAATGTAGAAAATCCCAAGATGGAGCTAAAACCTTTTATTTGGATTTATTTTCTCTTTGATTCTTAAAAGCAGTGTTCTTTTATTGACACAAAAGAAGTCAATATTTGCCAACATCTACTCCATGGTGGAGGCTGAGGTAAGAAGTAATCCTTTCAGCCTCCACAGAGCCACAATCTCTGTGTGGGTGGTAATGTGCAGAAGATGTTGGATCAGTCCAGTGCTTAAGTCCTGATTGGAGGGCAAGGGTACAAAGACACTTCATATAGATCCTGCTCTGCTGCCTTCTCTCCATGCCCTGCTATTGAAACAATATCCAATGCTACACCATATTTTAGCTACATAAATGAGCTGGCCACAACCTGAGTGAGAACTAGGAACAATATTCTTGCTTATATATCTTGATTTGAATATGTTTTTTTCTCTTGTCTCTCAATTGTGGGTCTCGTCCTGCTGTGTGGCTAAGATGTGGCTGGGAAGCTCAGCAGATCCTGAGTGAGGACACACTTGATGCAAAGGTCACTCAAGTGGACCTTACAATAAACCTGGCCTTGTCAGCTAAAAATGCTGATGCAGTCCTGAGTTATACAACCATTCTGAACAAAGTATGGATGGAGGAAATCAACTGTTTGATTTATGTGTACTGTTGTGAGCTTTACTCTTTCTTCTGTTGAAGAAAAAGCATCACATAGGAGTCCAGTAGAGCTCATTCTGTCCCCTGGCCAAACCTTCTGCACTTCTATCAACTCTGTGAAAATGAAACTTCACACATATGATTTCATTTTCAATAGATTTCAATAGGGAAGAGGGGTTTTGTTTCATTTTGGCTTTCAGCAGACTCCATGCCTAGGCCTCTGTCCAGTAGCAATATCTGAAGCTGCAGCATAAGGCTAGCAAGAACTCAGATACCAGTGAAAGTAATTTCCCCTTGTACAAGAAGAGATAGTGATGGTAACTTATTCAGTGGCAATAACACTTAGAAAACCCCCATTAGTTGGGGCAATTACTGACAATATTCATAGGCATCAGTCCAGGATAATACTTTTGATCTGGACAGTTTCAGTTCAAAAGGGGCAGGAAGGAAAAAAAGTATTAGGAAGGACAAAGTGAGCCTTTGAAGCAGTGCATGAGAAAGGAACTACACGATGTCCCTGACATTTCTAACACTTGCTCTCCATGGCTGCTCTGTTCTGAGCCCCTTTATGTAAAGAATAACTTTCTGACAAAACGAATTCATGCAACTTGACTTGTCTGCAGGAAGTGTGTCACTGTACAGCTGTTGTCTTAGTGCAAGAGGTTTCTTGGGACGATGGACTCCTCTACCAGTATGGAGACAGGGAAGAGGGAGCCCTGTATAATGTATAAGCAGCTATATAAAAGGGATCCCAACGTAGTATTCAGCACTTTGATGCTTTTGCTGTTCTCTCCCCGTGAAACAGCAATCCATTTCTGACATTATCAGACCATAAAACAAGAGGACTAGAAAGTTCCATCACTCAGATTTTCCCATATCTGGTTGCAAAGTTGCTCTCCTGATATATGGTTTTGAAATCTTTCATCCAGATGGAAGATCTGATTTATTTCGGCTCTTAGTTCCTGTTTGTAAGCTTTAGCTACAGGGTCGTTTGACAGGTCAAAAGCACCCATTCATCCTTTCAAAGAATACTTTCACTGTCATTCTTTCTGATGTCTGCATCCTTTATTAGCCTAGGTACAGGATTTTTAGCATGATACTCTAAGGAATCACTGTCAACTGCTGTGGATGCAACTTTCTGCCATTTCCCTTACTGTCTCTGACAGAGCTTTCTTGCTCTAATCAGTAGAAGTTCTGCTTAAAATAAATCCACTAGCCTGAACCAGACAGATGTTTACAATGTGAGGTACTCTGAGCAAGAACTATGTGAAAGCTGTGATTTTCATTAAATTACTCCATTTTCATTCATTTTGTATCTACTAAATTAATGAAAAGTCTGGTAAGTAGTATTTGAATATTTAAATTAGCACACAAAATAGTCTAACTTAGGCACAGGAATTAAACACTTAAAATGTTTATGAACACATTTTATGATATCACACATACACAAACAGACAGCTTGGGCACTGAGAATAAGAAGCTTTACTAATTCCCTGCCAAATTCTGTTGCTTTTTATATCTGTTCTTGGGCACTGCAGAAGAAGCTTCCCCTCATTTACAGTTTAATACATATAAGATTGACCTACAGTGACCAAGTATTATGTAAATGGACAAATTTGGGGAGGTGGGGTGAGATTAGCTATTCAGATTTTGCTGGAAGATTTTTTTATGTTTATGTTCCTTTTTTTTTCCTGTTTGTATTCTTCATTTTTTTCTTATTTTAAACTGAAACCACTGATTAAGAGGCATTAGTGAGTAAAATAGTGTAAGTCCACTACCATTCTTCTTTATTCTCATTTTCTGTTTCTCAGAAGGGTTGAAATGAAAAATTTCTTTCATTTTTAGAAATCTGGGAATCAGTTTTCTTCAAAGTACTGCTAAGCTCAAACACTGGTGAACAGATGCAATGTTAACAGTTTTGGTTTTTACAAGACAGGCAATGTGGCCAGTCATCAGGGAAAGGGTTAAATGGCATTAAAAAAAAATAAAATCAAAGTTTTATTGTTTGCTGCTCTGGTTAAATCACTGTAAATGCTTACATTTAACAGCACCAGGAGACAATGAGATCCGAGGATCAGCTGGTGTCTGCGCTTCACCTTCCACATGATGCAAACACATCCCAGAAAATTTAGAGCATACTGCATATGGAGAGCCAAAAGTGGCATGGGGTTTCAATTACAGTAAAACGAACCATATGTCTAATTAAATATATATGTTTTCTATTGATCTCCACACTAATTGCTGAAAACAGATGCACATGTTTCATCTAAACAGCAATTAGCTATGGGTAGCTATAATCTACAATTCTCCCTACACAACTCTTTCTCACCTGCTGCTCATCTTACTCATTGTGGAAACACCTCACCTTTTTTTCAGGCTATATGTTTCTTCTAACTTAAAAAATGCACAAGTTCTCATGCTTGATCATATGTTGGATATAGTTAAGAGTTTTTCCTGGTAGAAAGAAATAAGGAAGTATTTTAAAAAGTAGTGATATGACATTTCTACAGTTTTATGGGAGACATTTAAAGATTTCCTGAGGGTGGTGCTAAGCACATTATGAAAATCACCCCTGTGAGATCTGCCAAATTAGAAATACATAGAAATGCTGCATATGTTTGAATAGAATTAATGTTCTTGGGTATTTCTTGCTGAGGAAGATTTCTATAAAATTATTTTCCTTAAACTATACAGAAGTGGGAGCAAAAAATGTTTTCAATGCATTTCCAGTTTTAGGAAAATATACAAAAAATTATCATCTAAGTAAGCTACATTTTTTCAAATCAAAAATAAAAATAGAGCAGGAATTCTTTTCATTATACCAATCTAAGGAAAGATCTATCTTGTTGGTAGACAGAAAGTCAATCAAAAAGAATTTTCAGTAAAAAAATTTCTGAACTAAGAATATGGTTCACAAAGCTGAGTAAGTGAATTCTGAAATTGTCCTGCCCAGCTATATTATTAAATACATACAGTTCTGCAAACAGAATTTTAAGTGATGTAAATTGCATTCTGAAGAGCATGTCACAGAATCATTAAGGTTGGAAGAGACCTCCAAGATCAAGTCCAACCATCTACCTATCACCACGATGTCACTAAACCATGTCCCTAAGTACCACATCTATATGCTTCTTTATTGAGCAAGAAGCTAGATGCCTGCCCTTTCAGTGAGAATTAGAAGAAATAGCAACATAACTAGGTGCCAACTACATCACAAGGAAAATAGACCTCTTGGTGCTCCAAAAGCTTGTCCATAGTGGCTTGGATCCAATCAGGGACTGGTGGAAATAGCTCTGATACTCTGGGAGCAGTATTTCTCTTCAGTTGCCAGTTTTGGAGAAGTGGAATCATTAGCTACAGGAGCAAAAGATGCCTCTCCTAGATCATCAAACTATGTTCTTTCAGAAGGAAGAAAACTTCATTTATTAGACCTAATNTTAAACACTTAAAATGTTTATGAACACATTTTATGATATCACACATACACAAACAGACAGCTTGGGCACTGAGAATAAGAAGCTTTACTAATTCCCTGCCAAATTCTGTTGCTTTTTATATCTGTTCTTGGGCACTGCAGAAGAAGCTTCCCCTCATTTACAGTTTAATACATATAAGATTGACCTACAGTGACCAAGTATTATGTAAATGGACAAATTTGGGGAGGTGGGGTGAGATTAGCTATTCAGATTTTGCTGGAAGATTTTTTTATGTTTATGTTCCTTTTTTTTTCCTGTTTGTATTCTTCATTTTTTTCTTATTTTAAACTGAAACCACTGATTAAGAGGCATTAGTGAGTAAAATAGTGTAAGTCCACTACCATTCTTCTTTATTCTCATTTTCTGTTTCTCAGAAGGGTTGAAATGAAAAATTTCTTTCATTTTTAGAAATCTGGGAATCAGTTTTCTTCAAAGTACTGCTAAGCTCAAACACTGGTGAACAGATGCAATGTTAACAGTTTTGGTTTTTACAAGACAGGCAATGTGGCCAGTCATCAGGGAAAGGGTTAAATGGCATTAAAAAAAAATAAAATCAAAGTTTTATTGTTTGCTGCTCTGGTTAAATCACTGTAAATGCTTACATTTAACAGCACCAGGAGACAATGAGATCCGAGGATCAGCTGGTGTCTGCGCTTCACCTTCCACATGATGCAAACACATCCCAGAAAATTTAGAGCATACTGCATATGGAGAGCCAAAAGTGGCATGGGGTTTCAATTACAGTAAAACGAACCATATGTCTAATTAAATATATATGTTTTCTATTGATCTCCACACTAATTGCTGAAAACAGATGCACATGTTTCATCTAAACAGCAATTAGCTATGGGTAGCTATAATCTACAATTCTCCCTACACAACTCTTTCTCACCTGCTGCTCATCTTACTCATTGTGGAAACACCTCACCTTTTTTTCAGGCTATATGTTTCTTCTAACTTAAAAAATGCACAAGTTCTCATGCTTGATCATATGTTGGATATAGTTAAGAGTTTTTCCTGGTAGAAAGAAATAAGGAAGTATTTTAAAAAGTAGTGATATGACATTTCTACAGTTTTATGGGAGACATTTAAAGATTTCCTGAGGGTGGTGCTAAGCACATTATGAAAATCACCCCTGTGAGATCTGCCAAATTAGAAATACATAGAAATGCTGCATATGTTTGAATAGAATTAATGTTCTTGGGTATTTCTTGCTGAGGAAGATTTCTATAAAATTATTTTCCTTAAACTATACAGAAGTGGGAGCAAAAAATGTTTTCAATGCATTTCCAGTTTTAGGAAAATATACAAAAAATTATCATCTAAGTAAGCTACATTTTTTCAAATCAAAAATAAAAATAGAGCAGGAATTCTTTTCATTATACCAATCTAAGGAAAGATCTATCTTGTTGGTAGACAGAAAGTCAATCAAAAAGAATTTTCAGTAAAAAAATTTCTGAACTAAGAATATGGTTCACAAAGCTGAGTAAGTGAATTCTGAAATTGTCCTGCCCAGCTATATTATTAAATACATACAGTTCTGCAAACAGAATTTTAAGTGATGTAAATTGCATTCTGAAGAGCATGTCACAGAATCATTAAGGTTGGAAGAGACCTCCAAGATCAAGTCCAACCATCTACCTATCACCACGATGTCACTAAACCATGTCCCTAAGTACCACATCTATATGCTTCTTTATTGAGCAAGAAGCTAGATGCCTGCCCTTTCAGTGAGAATTAGAAGAAATAGCAACATAACTAGGTGCCAACTACATCACAAGGAAAATAGACCTCTTGGTGCTCCAAAAGCTTGTCCATAGTGGCTTGGATCCAATCAGGGACTGGTGGAAATAGCTCTGATACTCTGGGAGCAGTATTTCTCTTCAGTTGCCAGTTTTGGAGAAGTGGAATCATTAGCTACAGGAGCAAAAGATGCCTCTCCTAGATCATCAAACTATGTTCTTTCAGAAGGAAGAAAACTTCATTTATTAGACCTAATAGCAATCAGAGCCCCTTAGCTTTCTAGTTTTCTGCAAACACATGATGAAGAGTTGTTTAAGCTGAAGACCAACACTGGCAAAACACCACATAGGCATCATCTGTCCAGGAAAACTTTTAGGCAAGAAATTAAAAGGCTGAAAGGTGCTGGGAGGCCAAGAAGTGGTTGAGTTGAAGAGAAGGTGGGAGGACAAAAAAAAAAGTAGAGGCCAAAAAGTGATGGGAGGCTAAGAGGCTCTGGGAGGCTGAAAAATGTTGGGAGGACAACAGGTGGTGGGAGGCCAGAAAAAAATAAAGGCCAAAACAGGGAGAGGTGGAAAATAGGAAGGAGGCCAGAAAAAAGTGGAGGCCGAAAAATGGTTGGAGGCCAAGAAGGAGTGGGTGACCAGAAAAAAGTAGCATAGTATTTTTATCAGCTCCACTTCAGCTTAAAGCAAAGATAACTTGTCAGAGTTTTTCTGCTTTTAAACATGACTGTACATTAATTTGTCATATAGAGTTTCTTCCCATAACCTTTTAAATTATCCTTGTAGGCATTATGCTGTTGAACATCCTCATTCACTGAAAACATTTGGAAAGATAAATAGCATAAATGAAGTCAAGTCTTTAAAAGGCTTTCCATTAAATTTTCATTGAGGTCTTGTTCAGAAAAAATACTGCTTGGAAACATTCCCCCAATGGAAAATTTCTCTTTCAAGGGACCACGAGTTCTGTGTGTAAATTCTTAGTAGTGTACTTTTCCAAAGGTTACTTGTCTGCATTGCATCTGCACTAGGTGTAGTTATACACAAATGTGTACTTTCACCACCTGTATTGTCTCATTTTAGCCATAGTCCTTAAATGTATTTCAATAAACTGAGAGCCTTATCTTTTCCTCATAGTCAAAGGGAGAAGGGTGGAACCTTCAGAAGGTGGGGAGAGGAAACGGGGAAGGAAGAGAAGCAGTACCTAAGATGTACCTAAAGATTTAACCAGCATCAGTGTTCAACATGATGTCAACCACATTCCCTGTGTTTGTAAATATTCCCAAGTATGCAATTTAAAAGCGTGAAACATAGACTGAAAGCCAATTTAAGTTTGTTATGAGAATATTGTAATCAACAAAAAGCAGTTTATGAAAGCTTGTACATTTGCAAATGACTTGCACATGTGCTGAGAAGGTTGCTGACCTTCTGGAAGAGATCGAAACTTTGAGAAATGATTCACAGAGTAATGACTTCACCTAGTGAGTAACCTACACAACTGTGGATTCAATTGGTTATATGTTTTCCTTTTCTTGTCTCCAAAGTCTACAAGTAGTTTTATCTAGTGTAGGCAGAGGTGAGCCACAGTGTTTTAATCCTGATTTGAATGCAATCATTCAGGCAGTTCAGGTGCCATCCTGTTCCTGGGTTTTGTTTTGTTCTGCTGTTTGGGAATTATTATATTCATAAAAACCTCTATACTGAAAAGAACAAAATTCCCCAAAAGATGATCACTCTGACCTCACATGGTCATTCCACACTGTTAATTGGAATTGTGTTTGAATTTTTGAAAAAAGAAACAAATTCTATACACATTGTCAGGAGAAGTAGGCTCACATTTCATAAAGTGTATTCATATAGCAAGACATTTGTAATGAGTGAGGATGGCAAAACTAGTAACCAGTCTGGTAAGCTGAATACTTTAATATTACCTTTTTAAGAGAAGAGCCTCTTCTATTTGATAATACATCTTGATTTAAACTGCAAAATCAGGGGGTTCTTTATGGTCCTGAGAGATGGAATTTGGAGAGTTTTTGTTATATTTACACTTCAAGGAAAGATCTGAGTTAAATACTGCACTTGCAATTCATATTTTTTCCTAGAAAACTAGTGTTTTAAAGGGGCATACTTGAGAACCACTTTATTCTCTCTTGCCTAAGCTTCAGAGTGGAATTTCCAAAATCAAAATAGATCAGACTACTTTGTTATGGTACTCTAATGAAGACTTCCTTTTCTGAAACAATCAAGTCCCTTTTGTTCTGTTTACATTCATGGGTCATATTGAGTAATGCCATCTGCTGACAGAAATATGGATGAGTGAGTCATACAATGCAAAACTAGAGCAGAAGATAAGAAATCCTCATATTAAAGGCAGACTAAAGGCCAAAGTTCCTTCCTCTGTCAAAGGTCTAAGGCTGATATTTAGGGAAGGAATGCATGAAAATTCTAAGAATATATGCTTCTTATATCTGTCTTTGAAGCACTTAATAGTGCTTAATAGCCCTTGATGGATTTTCCCTTCAAAATTTTTCTGTCTTAATTTAGATTTAGGTACCTCTTTAGGATTCAGTATCATGTGCATCTTGTGTTACTGAGTACCACACTGTAATAATATACGTAAAATATAATGCTTTTAGCTGTTTTTACACCTAGTATCTTTCATTTCAGTGCCCTCACCCCATCCTTTCTTATGAAAACCTGTTAATTATTTATTACTTAACCATTTGTGAATTTCCAGAACAAATGTAAAACTTTTACCATCTAGCAGTTACATCCATACACAGGAAAATCTTCCAGGTCCTTCTGTAGAAAAGTAACTGTTAAGACTATGAATTCAGTAACAGTCAAACCTACCCTTTTGCCTTATGCTAAAGGAAAACCCTACTTCTTTTGTTTATGGGCTGGCAGTGCAAAATGTAATAATGGTGTGAGAAGGATAAGGACAACAGCAGGTTCAATAAAACTGAAAGGACATTTTCAGCTCTTTTTGAAAACTTATCACATACACAAAGCTTTTTTTTAGCAGTGGTTGTCTTATCTCTAACTAGACGTGCAGTCTTGCATAAGTAAAAGAGCAGAGTTTTGTTTGATAACATCTGACCTTAAAAGAATGATTGGAGGTTTTATTGATTTTTCTGCCTACACTGCATTTACAGTTGGGATGATTAATTAATGAATTTCTTGTTCCAGAAAGAGATTATTGCTATTTAAACTGATTAGCACAGAAGTATTTTATGGCTTTCCAACAATCAATCTTCACAACTAAACTGACATAGGAGTATTTTTTTTTTCTCTCTAGCATTTCTAGCTTTTTCAGAAACAGTAGTTGACTGTTACTGATGTCAACAAAACAATAACACAGTTATACCAGAAATTCAATGTATAGAATGTCTCAGGACATTTGTATCCTTTATTAATAGGAAAATATTTAATGGCACTGTGAGTTAAATATGGATCTCTTTGTCATATACTGTACAGATACAACTTTGTGCACAGTTGTGTAGAGAGCGGTAGCTTGATGCCACAATGTACTCATTTAGACAGTGAAAAATTACTTAACTGTGATGCAATACTCAGTCTGATCATCATTGAAAAAAATTCCATGTTTTGCTGGTAGCTGTTGGCAGTTAGGTAGCTGTTGGCAGTTAAAAGAGAATATTTATCACAATAAGAAGCTCAGCAAAATAAGAGGAAAAAGGAAAATGGGAGAGACACTGAGGTGTCACCAGGTTTAGTCTGAAGTCATGACTTGCTGTGCCATATATACTGATTAAATGTGCATTACACAATATTGTTTCTAGGAACCCTACAAATATGGATAACATCTCTGCATTTAAGAAAGTATAAAAAATTCTAGAAGGTTGTGCCCTTGGGAAGCTGCCTCACAGTGACCTAATTACTTCATTAAGCTTGGATTGAACAGTTGATCCTAAAGTAGATAAAACTGGAAGCAGGAAAGCAGAAAATTATCCCACTGTCTCTCTTCTTTCTGGGAAGAAATGTCATCAGGATGATGCTTTGTATCATAAAAAATCCAATCTTGCTGTGTGTCTGTTCCGGAAACTGACATAGGTGACAAATGGATTACACTCTGTAGAGCTGCAATAGTTAATGAAAAAAGAAATAGCCATCATCTTCACTTGGAAGAAAGTGGCTGCAAATGAGAAGGGTTGTGGTTTTTAGGGTAACTTTCTTGACATAGGAGTATAAGCATGGAGAGGAGAGCTAAAAGAGGACAAAAGGGAAAAGATGTGGGGAAGTGCTTGGGCTGTCAAAAAACGTGAAGTGTGAGGAAAGGAGGAAGGAAACTGGAAGTTTTAAAGAAAAAAAAAGCTAAAATCTGACTCCTATAATAAATGACATAGGAAGGCAGTGAACAAATCTGATGAGAAAAAATATAAAATATATTTACCTGATTGCAGAGCAAAGCAAAAGAAGGACACAATATTACTGTGGTAACCAACTATAACGTAAGCCAGCCCTCAGTGAAAACAAATTCTTTCTGTGACCACTCCGTTATCCACTGTGTAATCTGTAATCCCTCATCAATTTTGGGATTAGCAGGATAGCAAAGGCTCTCTGTTTTCTCTCAATGTGCCTGCAATGTATCCAGAGGGTACAATCTTCTTTCAAGATTTCCAAGTCTTTTTTAAAGATTACAGAGGATGCACCAAAACAAAAACTGTGCCAGTGAAATAACTAGCTACAAATTTCTTCACCTTATCTCTGAATTGTTCAAACTTCCCCTTGCAGCCATGTGATTTTGATAAACTTTTGTAAGCTGTATTTGAGATTTCCCTACTGTAAAATCTGAGTTTCATAGATATGTGTAGTTAAAGGACCTGTTAACCTCTGCTTTCAACTAAATCATTTGTTTGCTATGGTTATGTCCTCACAAGAAGTACTTGTATGAGCTCTGTCTCATAAGGTACATAACACTGCAGTCCTAATCTTTCTGACACCACAGCAACTTTTCCCTTGCCTGTGTGTCCATATCTGCTTTCTTAGCTGTAGTGTGGAAGTGGGAGCTGGCATTTAGCTACCTATCTGTCATCATTCTGGTCAAAATTTGGAATTTTGAGCTCATGGGAAACTTTGAAGTTACTTTACAAAATATTTGTTCAAAAATGAACCTTTATGAAAAATAAGCATACCAAAAATAAGTTTTCACAAGGGTTATTTCATAATATTCTTTTCAGGATCTCCATACTTCACCACAGACACTATTTTTGTTTCTCTCTTGAAAGAAATATTTTAACTTCACCCTGTAACATACAGTCCCCCTTACAGTCACTGCTTACCACTTCTGAGATCTTAAAAGATGACACTACATAATAGTTGAAATAGTCTATTCTATCTTTAAAGCCATTCAAGACAGCTGCTATTCAGTGCTGATTGAAACATCTATCTCCTTTTATAGATCAAAGTGTATACTGTGACACTGACATAGCATGGCATTTGGACATTCTAAATACAAGGTCTTCAGATGATCCCCATGGAGCTCAGATTTAAATTCCACTGAGAAGTAAATCACATGATCCTGATGACTTTTTCTGGATTTTAGTAATTGTAATACCCCTTTCATATGATAGGATCTTCCAGAGAAAAGTGAAGGTTTTCTTTGATCTCTAGCATCTCAATATCCTTCTTGTAGGGCCTCTGACTAAACACAGTATTCAAAAATGAACATGGTCCTCAGCTTTGCCCAGCCTGCCCTGACTGAATTTCCCCCATAAGAGTGGTACTTTTGAAAGACCCAAGAAAAAAAGAGTTTAAGTTCTACAGAAAGAGAACATAATCTTCAGTTTTGCTTCCAAGTAAAGTTCACATTTCAAATACAGGCTATATTTAGAAAAGCCTATTGGATTAAAAAGTGGAAAAATATCAAAAATACTCTCTCTAGTGGTGTGCTAGCCACTTTTCCACTTTAGTATACTTAACAAGGACTTGGATAACTCAGGATTAAATACACTTTAGATCATATTGCATACCTCTCAGATGCAAGTAAAGAGGAATGATACTGTATGTTAATGTTTTTTATTCAGGAGTTTTCTTAGGGATCTGTGTAAGAATAAGCAGTCACCAGACTCCAGCCTGGCTGGATGTAATATTATTGCAAAGGCTGATGACTGAAAATGCTCCGGAAGAATGTGAGTAAACAACCATATTAAGTGAGCTTGTCTAACTGTATGTGCAGGATCCAGATGCTTGAGAGTGAGCTATTAATGGCTGACTTGGCTTGTATATTTAATTGTATGTTGGATGTTTCATTTGTTGTACTCTGCTGTCCATTTGGACTTGAGGCACAAACAAAAATGGGATAGTTATTTTAATGTAATAAATGGAGACAATGAATAACAAACAGGCTCCTGCTTCCCCACTTCTCTCCAAGAACAGAAGTCTCTTGAGAGTAGGACACTTCTCTCTAATTTTCTAATCAACCACATTTGTGGTTAGTTGAGCTGTTTCCATTTGCTACCATTTATTTTTATTATCCTTGCTCCCCATATAAGACAGATATTCAGGAGGGTGAGAGGGGAGAATGGGAAGAGAGGGTTAAGGGGGAGACAGAGGCAAAAATAGACAATATCATATTGCAGAAATCCTGGCTCCCTGATGTTGCAGATTTAGCTCCAAACAGTACCATATCCTGAAAACAGACATACTATTTTTTACTATATGAGCTGAGTAAGTAAAGAATTTAGCTCAGCTGAGAAATAAAAGCTTTCCACTTTGACATGCATTAATGTTTCATTGAAGTATGTCCACTGTATCCAATGCTACTTCATAAGATAAAGGCAGTGTAACTGACACAAGCTTTTGTGTTGAAGTCAAAGAACCACCCTGAAATATGTTTTTAAAATATGCCTTGTAGGTTTAGCCACAATAAGAACATTTAATTGCATTACTTTTCTGTACAAAAGGACATTAGCCAATCCACTTTCCAGTACTGCATGTAGACATAGACAATTTGCAACTTCATAACATTCCAGCTATTGCTGAACTAAGCAAGATCTGCATGATCCATGTATAATTATTTTAGTATTCTGTAGATATCAAACATCATAAATAAATAGTTGTGGAAATTTGGTTGGATACAGGCTACTAATGAGTCATTTGGACCGAAAGTTGATTTTCACTCACTTCACGTACATTTTATTTGCAAAGTTATTTATGGGATGAGAAGCTGTGATGATTATGTGCCTACAGAAGTGCTCATGCCAAAGGTATGCAGTGGTCATTAGAAACACTTCTGTGGGTTCGGAAATCATCCAGTGGGGACCAATAGGTAACTCACAAAGAGAAAACAGAGATATGTTTGCTGAGTCAATTGCTTGCTAATAATAGTTCTCCCAGATCTAACAGCTTATCCCTTGCTTTGCACTTATTGTTGGTTAGGCTTGGGTTATGCATAAACACAGATGTCATGATCCATGTGTGCCAAAAAATGAGGAGATACTATCTGTGGAAATGTGGCTTTAAGCTCTATGTTCATAAATACAGGGAAGCAAAAACTAGAATCACCATGGATAAACACATGGAGATGTGAAATCCTCACTGAATACAACAGCACCCCAAGGCAGCTAAACCCTGCCTCTTGGTCTTCTGAAGGGCTGGTTACTACCTGGGCCCATAATCCTGTGGCTGCCTGGGCATTTATACAGAGATTTTTCTCTAAGGAAGGGCCTGATTGTAACCTGTTGTCCATGATCTGCTTACATTATCAGTTCTCATGAGAAAGGAGATTGTGTTCTGAATTTCTTGCCAAGGATCAGTGTCCAAATGAGTTGGAAATTGCTGACAAAAATACAAGTAGGCAGACAAGTAGATCATAAATGATTTGAGTGATTAGTCACATCAGTGCACCCAGAAGAAAATCATGCAGACATCACTGTATATGTATGCAAATAATACACAAGCCTGATTATGAGTTCTCTGAGGCAGCCAACTTCTTTTAGGTGGCACAAAACAGGGTGCATGACCTCAAGGAGTAACAGTTTGGATAGGAGTTTGAGGACAAGAGTAATGACAAAATTAATGGATTGTCCTCAAAAGAATATCAAAGAATTAAAGGTGTAACAGCTTTCCTAAAGTATGTAAGTGACAATAGAGCTACTTATATATTGTCAACTATAGACATAGTTCCTTCTACTGTGTTACAGCCTAGCTGTCTAATGTACTTTTTTTTCACTCACTGGTGCTCATTTTTTATCATGACCCAGATCTGTGCTTCAGCAAAACTCAGACTTCTCCATCCTAAGCATGTACTGCTAGCCAACTAAAACAGAAGTCCCTCTTTCTGTAAAAGTTATGAATTTATGTTTTTTCCACATCGAGTAATGCTAGAGTCTTGTAAGGAACATACTGACTATGCCAACATTAAGAAGTAGCACACATAGATAGAAGTGGTCCTCTTATCTGGTGCTGAGGACATAAAGCCCACACTACATATTTTGGGACTTTTTTTCAGGCTATTTCTGGTCTGATTCAGTAGACTGAATGCCCAGTGATGGCTGGACCACTTCAGCCTCCAAAAGGAATCTAGTTTCAGAAGCCTTAAAACATTGGTCACCAAAGTACAGCAAGAGGTGACAATCATAGAATTGTCAGAGTTTGAAGGGACCTTAAAGATTATCTAGTTCAAAGCCTCCTGCCATGGCCAAGCACACCTCCTACTAGATCAGCTTGATCAGAGCCCCATCCAGCCTGGCCTTAAAAACTTCCAGGGATGGGGCTTCCACCACCTGTCTGAGCAACCTATTCCAGTGTCTCACTACCCTCATGGTGAGGAACTTCTTCCTAACGTCCAATCTAAATCTACCTCCTCAAGCTTGTATCCATTACCCCTAGTCCTGTCGCTACCTGACATCCTAAAAAGTCCTTCACCAAGGAAAAACAGAAGAGACACATGGGCCAAAATGAAAATGGACTTAACAAAACAGCACAACTAATACTAATGCCAATATTAAGTATATAAAGTTCTACTCACCCCAGGGAACGCACAGCAGTCACAAGAAACAAGAAAGCAGTCCTCTTGGGCAGAACAGTGAGGGAATTCCTCCAGGGAGGGGACAAAGCTGGAGGAGAAGGGAGAAGAGGAAAAGAATCAGAAGCAGCCCCAAGCAGAAAAAACCCAAACAGCAAACTTCCCCCTTTATACTAAGCATGATACTCATGGGATGGGATACACCTGTAGCCAACTCAGGTCACTGCCCTGGCTGACTCCCAACAGCTGTTGGCCTGCAGACCATGAGACTGCATGACCAGGAGACTGACCTCAGAACTCCTAATCTGAACAAAAATTAATTTGTAAACACCGTAGTTTTCTCATAGTCTTTCACCATAGACAGGAGTTAGGAAATCTGGATCCAGCCTCTTGCTCTACACCATTTCAGGTACTGCAAAAAAACCTCTAGTTCCTGAAACGTGCTAGTAAACCAAACACTGCAAGAGCTGCTATAAATCGCCTGTTCATGCTAAAGAATCAAAATAACATTTTCTAATATCAGAGAAGACAGCTTGCTTTCTGTGTTACTTACTTTTTATCTTTGAAGAAGAAATAAACAAACCATTAAGGCAGACTACCAGCTTCTCCAAAAGGTCATACCTGACTAACATATCTCAAGGGGGTGAATTTCTCAGTAGATCATGAACAAATCTGTGCTGTAAACATTAAGGTCCCCTCAGATGTTAAAACCAAAAATTGTTGGGGGTTTTATGGAACTGCAAACTCCCAACAATAAAGTGGATTTTATGCCCAGCAGGTTAACAAAGTGGAATGCTAAGTGAGTCCCAGTTATGTTCCAATAATCATGCTTTCTCTGGTCTATCTCTAAAATTCCAAAGATTTTAAACTAAGCCCACTCCACCCTGGTCTGCAGACTGCTTATGTAGGCAGCTTGAGAATAGCCATACCACCTCTGCCTGTGATTCTCATACATACAGCAGCATCTGGCAGGGCCATAGCTTCAAGAAAAATGTGAAAGTAAATGGGTGATTTGGTGTTGGAGGACTTAGACAGGAGTTAGGAAATCTGGATTCATCCTCTTGCTCTGCCACAGGGTTTCATGTGGATCCTGGATCCAAAACCTTAAAGATTTACAGTTCCTTTCATCCTCACACTGGAGCTTTCTCCTCTTTTTGAAGAAAGATTTGCCAGACTTAGACCTTACCAACGTCATCAATCTCTGGTAGAAATAGGAAAGACTAAAAACCACTCTGCAAAAAGCATTATTAAAGACTATTTAGTATAACCTCTCCCCAGGAGTCCTTCAGTATCTATCCAGCTTAACTTGGGGATATTGCCCTTTGAAAAGAGGACGTTCTAAGCTGACACTCTAATAACTCTTGACTTCAGGAATTCCATGCATTTTTCCATAGGACAAGAGTTGTGATTTGTTCATTTGGCTTATTTACAGCTCTGCAACGCTGCACCTACTTGTGGCTATGTCAGAAGACACTTAAGGCTTCTTGCAACCTTTGAGGAACTTCTCTTCACCAGGGCCATAATGGTAACAAGGAGGGAGACTAGGAAAATATACTAAGCTATCCAGAAATATATTGACATAAAGAATATAAAACCATGAAATGAAGAAATGTCTCAGTTGTCAAGGCTCTATTATCTGGAGTGCTCCTTCTAAGCTAAGGGTGATAATTGCATCTTGACCAGCAGCTAAATAGTTACTTAATACAAAGCCTGCCTTCTGGTTTGGCTCAGAAAACTAGAATTTCATGTATTTATCCACAATTTTCACAATAAAAAGTTAATATGATTTACTTTCTTCAACTGTACTTGGTTATTCAAAGACACTTAGGCAACTGCTACATTTCTTCGTGTTTCCAGTATGTCTGCAGTTTACGAGGCACATGGTGAAAGATGTTATGCAAAAATGATTTTAAAAAGCTAAAGCAGTAGCCCTTCTAGCCAGAGTGGCTAACTAATAGTTGTTTTCACTGGAGTATTTCAATTAGGAGAAAATATGGTGCTAGACTTCGGTGTCTTTGAAGGAGCTCTAGTTAGAACAGAAACAATACTGCTAAATTCTAGCAGTGGAAAGCACAAATGCAGTAGAAATTTTGCACCTCTAATGTGGTTAGAACAGCAGAAAAAAATCCTTGCCTCCTACCAAGTTCTGAGGCTGAGGCATATGGTAAAACTGTACAAAACTCTTCTCACTGAAACAAACTGCTTCCAGCCAACACCTCCACCCCAAAGCCCACTGTCTCCAGACAGGCTTTTGCAAGCTTTTCTGAAGTTCCCTTCTTTCCCTGCTTTTCTGTTCTCTGAGAAGCCTCTTTTCTGCATAGACAGTTAAGTAAAACAATATTAAGCAAAATATTTCCACATAATTAATCAGAATTGGCATTATACTTGAGATTTTATTTGTGGAAGCATAGCCTTAGCTATTTCAGCTACCTGAAAAGCAGGCTGAATTTGTTAGCTGAATTTGTAAGATAAATCCAAAGAAATTTCATTTTTTATTCCAATAGGTTTAAAAGACACACATCAAAATCAGCTATTCAAACAAAAAAAAAGAAAGAAAAATTACTTAACAGATTACCAGTGATGAAAAATAAAGTACCTATATTCAGTCTTTTCTTGAAGTGTTTCACCTTATCATAATTCAATTCCTATACAAATCACTTTTCCAGCATGTACCAAAACCCATGGTAGTTTTTCTTGTAGTTACTAAGGAAGGGCCATGCTTAAGGGAGCCCTGAGAAGAAACTCTAGTTTCTGTGGAGGCTTTCTTAAAGGAAAATAAGACAGTTTTTTTTTTAGCATATGTCCAAATGTAAGTACTGGGTTCCATTTCATATTACTGGCATGTTTTCTATAATCTGGAAATAAAGAGAACAATGATTAACAGGCAGTTAAAACTGTGTTTATGGTTAGTGTTTCCACTGTCCAAGAAGAGCCTTGCAAATCCAGGATCCATACAATCTCAGTTTTCAGACCGATGTTTAAATTTAACTGACATGAGAACTTCTGTGTATTTAATTTACTAGTGCCATTTCCACAGCTGCCAGATACCACAGGGTATCTGAATGGATAAGCAGCATCCAATATTTGCATGTAGCTACAGTCCAACATGCCCTTTCTCTAAAATATCTTTCTCTGACAGCTACAAATTGCAAAAAAACTTTTTAAAATACTACTGCATATGGGGCTCTCCTCCCTTAAGACAGACCATCTTTGGCAATGGAAGCACTGCCCTTCAGGCACCAAGAGCTCTAGCTGAACCTGTAGGCTTCACACACTATAGATATTTTTCCTTTGTTTGGACAAAGTATTTTATCTAGAAATATCCAAACGTTCTAGAGCCATCCTAGGAGAGGAATATCTGTTTTGAACATCTCAGGCACAATTAGCAGATAGTCTGTTTACTCTTTGCTACTTTTGTATTGTCTCTTATAATCCTTACTTTGTTTCCCCAGAAACCTTGAGATCCTGATGGAATGCTGAACTTGACAGCAGTTGCCTTAGTCAACAAATCTGCTAGCCTAACACTGTCTTTAAAGTTATGTAGAAAAAAAAATCCACTCATTATAGAAGTGCTCTGTCAGATATAACTTAGATTAACTAATTTTTGAGCTGAACAATCTGGTCTTATGCTAGGACCAGTGATAGGTTTTCAGCAGATCCAGCCATCATACTTCATCTTCACAGTGCTTATACTGAACGCTGGGTTTATCATTCTGTGAAAGCAACATGAATTACAAGTCGTATCAGGTGTATATAGGAGCAGCCCTGGATCAGACTCTGATACCTAAAGAAAACAGCTGCAAAAGCAAGGACAGGGACATCTGTGAGGTAGATTAGTTGGCTTACCACGAGGTGCCTAAACACAAACCTTTCTAACATCCGTACCAGCCATCTGTTACTCAGCCATTCTAGCCTGCTACCGATTGTTGCACACAAAGCTGGATGATAGCCAGTTCTAGTTAATCGTGCATGTCATAAACCTTCTGAGCCAATCTTTTCCCCATCTCTGCTGGTGCTTCATAACATACCACTGCTGCACGTGTGGTATGAGCATGTAACAGTCAGCTCTGCTGAAGAACTCCTAGACTGTCATTTTTTGGATCCATCTAGCTCATCCAGGCTGCCTCAGGACATATCTGTGGAAACTCACTGTTAACAAGAATGGTCTTCATTAGTGGTAACTAACCTGTAAGTTTGCTCAGCAAAAAATATAAACCTTCTGATTTTAACCTGCCACATATCGTTCCTGGTAAATAAGTCATGAAAAGATGTTTTAGAGCCTACATTCCTATGTGGTCCTTTCTCAAGATTGGTGGCAATAACTAAAACAGATTAGCAGTCTGCTTTGACAATACCTATATTAACCCCCCAAAAGAAGACAATGGTTGCTTGAAATCACCCCAAAGCAGCTTCAACAACTCGTGAAGAGTATTAAATAGCTTTTATACAGTTGTGGCAACTAATTTCTTCTTTAAAAGATTGCCTTTGCTTCCAGTGTACTGCTACAGGAGTCCAGTTTCTGAAGAATGGCCTGAATTCTTTTTCCAAGCTGTGTGACTGATGTTGATCTTCATTATACCAGTGCCATGTACACTAATGGAAACTGGTGACAGGGAAGTATTAACACAGAGAAAACAGCTAATGATAATATGCTGGGGAAAAGCTGAACTGAAGAAAATATAACATGTAACCCAAGAATTAGTCTGTTTACCTTGTACTGGACACAATCTTTATGTGTGGCACTTCTAAATGCATTTTAGCTGGTAAAGATCTCTAAAAAAAATTGTAATAATATTGTTCGTGCATGTGTACCATTTAATGAGCACTAAAGAGAGCAATAGCACGCAAAGCAATTAGCAATTTGCAAGCATTAGCAAGAGAGCACAAGACAAACATACTTAGTTCTTGGATACTGGAAAACAGAAAAAAGACATTCTGTCTTTTCATGCTCCTTCTGCACTCAGCCTGGCTTGCCATGCAGCTGTCTCTGTGATTTCAGGGTGAGCCAGGCAACTGCCTGTGTAGGGCTGATATGCAGGTACAATGTGCTTCCCAGCAACATGGGCTGTGGTGCCAGACTCGATGAGAGCACACATACCATCTGCATTTAGAGGAAGAGGGAAATAAGATCCAGAAAGATATCACTAAGTTATAAATCCCCAAGATAAGAGCCACAATTGATCCTTACAATAATAAAGATTCTGAGATATCTCTTCATTTTATAGTCAGTCAGCCAAGTCTGTTATCAGAATTAATGTGCAGTGCTGTAGGAGCCTTCTCCAATTCTATGATCTATAAAAAGCATCTCAGTACTATCATCTGTTATGATAATATTAAATCTTTTGGAATGTTCTGGGGAGCAGAACTTACCTTGCAGTGGTAAGTGATGTGTGGAGAGTTTGTCTTTGCTCTGGAGGAGGGGGAGTGGAAACTGAGGCATTGCAGGCCATTGGGACTCAAGTCAGAGCTCTTCTGAAACACCTGGGTAAGATGGAGAGGTGATACCCAGGTGAAACAAACATGTTAGAACTAGCACCTTAACTTTTTCCCTTTTCAACACTCCCAATGCTGACATGCTATCAAACATAACTTTATTTACTTCTTTTAGTCCCTCTTCCATTCATTATAGATACAGGAACAAGATACATGCATATATATTTTACTGCAAAGGACTGCAACACCAGCTGTGCTTTACAGGAGCCATTAGCGTTCACTCAGGTGTCCTCAAAACCAGAAAATACTTCTGATGACCCACACCCAGCTCCTCATTAAGAAGTGTCTTTATAAATCTATCCTAAAGACTCAGAAATACAATTAGACTGCTAACTAGACTTTGATAGACACTGAAAGAACTTTTACTGCATATGAAGAGTAAATAAGATGTTCTTTGTCAAGTTTTGGGTTGTTCTTTTTTTCTATTTAAGTGGACTGGATAAAAGGAAGTTTCTCTAGTCTTGTATTTCATAGAGTAGATTAGAAGAGTTAGTCCTGAATTTCCACTTAAAATGTCCCTTGGAATGCATAGCTAATTTCCTGCAGACATGAGTCTTAGGCCTTTATGTAGTGTTGTAATAAATCTTTCAAAAATCTGTCCAATTAACTTTCAAGCATACGATTTTTTTCCTACCTTCTCTTTTTTGAGTTCTCTTTTTGAATATAAGCATCAAGGTAAAGTCACAACGAGGAACTTACTGTGGTTCTGCTAGATAATCACATACAATGTCTTATACAGAGTTTCTGAAGAACATTACACAAAATAAAATGTTAATAATGTAGAAGACCTCCATAACAGCTTTCAGTACCACTGAATTTATCAAAAAAAGGTAGGAGAGGTTATGTACTAGACAACTGTGTTAGAAGTTTGGGATGACAGTGGTCCTAGACATCTCTGTTTTCTCCTGGAAAACCACAAGGGAATAGAGCTACAAGATGGAAGTCTCTCAAGCCATCAGCTTCATGGTGTGTAATCCTGTGATAGCATTATGATGGAGTGCCTCAAACTGAATTCCTGGAAGATATAATGATTATTCTCACTGGGACTCAGAAATCATAAAGAGTAGAGAATCAGGCACCTTAATGAAGACATATTCTGTAGTATATTCCCCCTAGCATTCAGAATTGTTGCATTAGCAAATACCTCTGCCTATTTTTCTTTTGGTATCCACTTCCTTTACTAGTTTCCTACTCTGGCTTGTCCTGGTTTTGTGAGACTTGATGATGCACAATTCAATATTTTGTTTATCTACTCCCTTCACAATTGTGTAAATTTTGATCATATCCTGCTCCAACTTGCTTCTTTCACAGAAAGCCATACATATGTTATATTTGCATGTAGTCATTATCTGACCTGGGCCTCACTGGGGTGTGAGCTCTCTCAAAACCAGAAGAGAATCAAACTAGTTTTATTAATCAGCTTTATTTGATAAGAGCTGATGGTCAAAAAAGTGTTTACCATAGATCAAATGAGGAACTGGCAGAGGTTTTAATTGTAGTTTTATGATTTGATTTATAGTTATCTTTAAAATTCTGATAGTGTCATTTACGTCTAATGATGATGATACAAAAGTATCACTGATATTTATCCCAACTGTACTTGACTTCAGAGGAAAATTTGGAAACCTCCTGTTTACCATCTCAGCTCTCCAAATCATTGCAGCTCACGTAACAAAGTGGTTCCTTACCTCAATAATCTCTAGGTACTAAAAAAGTAACTTGGAGTCACAAGTTACTTAAATTGATCAGAAAGGAGCAATTCCATTCCTGGACTGAAGTGTACAGAGATGGAGAGTTTCTACCTTTACCCAGCCTCCAGAATTATAACAGTTCCTTTCAAAGCATCAGCTTGCTGCCTGGACCTAAATTTTTGCAATCTATATCAGAACTATCTTACATTCTGCCTTTTCCTGAGATTTTCCCTAAATGGCTGTTACACTTGCACACTAGGTACTGCTGCACATTGCTATGCAGTGTGTTCTGAACTCTGCCTTCTTTCTCTATCCAGACTGGATTCCTATTACAAATCAACAAATGTTAGAGATGGGGTAGTTACTTGAAAATTAAACATGATCCTCATGTGACTACACATGAATTCTGTAAAGTTTCCTACTATAATTTTGTGCTTGAAATGATAATTACTTCAAGCTAGCCATAGAGACATATGATGCACAGGTGAAACACACCAGTACTGAACAGAAGGAAAATGCCATTCAATAGCATGTCCTTTATGGGCAACTGATAACAATCTACATGATAGCCTGATAACATGGTCCCTCCACAAAGCACAAGGTGGACTTGACAGTCATTTATCCTGACATCCTTTTCTGAATCCCTATCTTGGGGCAGGGAAACTTGAAATATCCTCCATTAAGGAAAACTAAGGAAAAAAATCCTCTTAAAAGCAGAGGGCCAGGAACTTTACCCTTTATTGGTGACCTTTAAAGACAGAAGTAATACATGGTTCTGAAAAAGCAGCACTCAGGTAACCTCAGTTATCCCTTCTCTTAAATGTCACTTGATGAAAACAAAATCACAGCACATTTCCAGATTTATTGAATAAAGGTATGGCTTTAATAATATCTTCAGGTTAATCTGCTGCTACAGATATATGACAACTGTAATTACAATTATTGAACACACATTTGGTTTCAGGAGCCCTCCATATTTTCTAACTCAGAGGCAAACCCTCTGCACAGACTCACCTTGGAGCAAATGCTTCTATCTTGGACTGCTTAAATGTTAATTAATTGCTTCGTTGAATAAAAATGCTGTTGATGCTCAGATGGGCAGTTTTTAGCAACTAGTTTTAGAGTTGATATTAGAGCTATGTAACTTATACATTTAGAGTCTAAATAATCACCCAGGTGTCCCAGGTGAGTGAGGAGAAGGAGATGTTTGAATTTTTATGATATGCCGACTGCTTTGCTAATGACAATGAATTGATTTCTCACATCTGTAACACCCAACAAGCCAGTTATATTCTACATTATATTCTGGACACTTTAGCCCTCCTTGGGGGTCCCCCAGGTCATATGTAAAAGTCTCCAAGGGGAAATGACATATAAAGGCCAGGGATGGAGGTATAGGATAGCTGAAGGGACTTTTTCCACCATTTGAGTAGCAGGGGAGGAAAACAGATCAGCACCTACACCCATCTTAGGCTTTGCAGGTATCAAAGCCACAAATCCTTTAGCCTTGGAGCTGTAACCACTAAAGAAATTTTAGACACATTTATAAGGGGCAGAAAGATGTCTTTTGTTTGGCAGGGATGCCAGCAAGGTCACTTCTTTATCTTAAAAGAAAACCTTATGTTATTGAGAAAAATTGTTGGCTTGGATCATTTTTGGTTTAAGGGAATAAGTAGCCCCTTGAGTAAAAGATACGATAAGAGACTAAATTTGGATCTCCAACTGCAGACATCTGTTAAATAAGTCACAAGTGAAATGGCTTTGGCATTGTTAATTCTTGAGAACAGATACAAGCTGAACATTCAACATGCCTGACTTCAGCACCTAATTTTTCACTCCATCTCTGTTTGCTGTGAGTCCTTAAACAGAGCACCTTCAAATTTAAATTTATAGTCTCCTGCCAAGAATTGATTGAAAAAATATGGTTTACAAATAACACTCTCTAGGTATATTGTTATCAGTAGAAACTAACTTTTAATAAAACTCCTTTGAATATTTTTGAAAACCAAAATCTTCATAATCTGCAGTAATTATTTTCTGTAAAATTACTTAGAATTATGGAATCATAGAATCACTTTGGTTGGAAGAAATCTTTCACATCATAAAGTTCAATTTATTACCTGTCTCTCTTCTGAGCAGCAAAAATTAAGATTTTAGAACCTTAATACAAGATAAAACATAGACGCTTGCAAGAACTTTGACCAAAACCTTCCAGTGTGTTTCTGACAGAAGGCAGTTCAGCATGCAGGGAATTTACTTAGGACCTGGGAGATCTCATTACTCAACTCCAGGCAGCCACTGGACAAAACACTTGGTCCCAATATGCAAAACAAGGACAGTAACCCTTCCCACCAGCAGTCATGTAGACAGTAAAGATATTCAAAGACAGCTGCCTTTCCAAACCCAGCTTAGACTCCTCTACCCAACATGGTGCTCATGGTCAGCTGGTAGCCCCCAGTGAGAGCAGATAATCCACACTGCAGAAGCCAAGATTCAGTAAATCAATGTCTTTGAATGTCAAAATATTTCCCAAACTATGAATTTCATTGTTACACAAGAGGCGGCTTTTAGGATGCTGACACAAATTCAACCAGTGGACCAGCAGTGGTATCCTCTGAGGAAGTGCCTTTCAGAACAAGTATCCCTGTGACTAACACCTCTGACAGTGGTTCCACAAAAGGAGACAGATGTGGCCAGATGCTTTTTCTGAGCGAAAGCCACTGAGGAGTGGGAAGCCTTGTCTGCTTCAGTTGTGCCCACTTGACTCTTTCTTGTCAATGGATCCCTTTCTCTTATCAAACTTGTTTTGGCTTTCAGGGGATTTGACCTTTCTGAATTATACACAGAGCTCTTGTGTAACAGCCCTTATATCAGTGTGTTTACCATCTGTTCTCCCTTTTCAAATGCAGACATGTGTTACTGTTTATCCACTATGTGTCACCAGTTTACTACAACAAATTCGGTCAAGTGGAAATCAGGTCAAGGTGAAATTTATTTCAGGCCCTTTTGTTCCACTTCAGTTTACAGTTTGCCACATGCTAATCATATGAACTCTGAATGAGGATCAAAAAATAAATAAAATTATACTCTGGCTTCTGACTGACATTTTCAATGGATTGTTTCATTCACCTTTTGGAAAACCTTGTACTGTACTTGGCTTCACTGAAAAATGTAGCTGCTGGAACTTTTTAGCAGATTGTTGGACAATATGGAAGATGAAAGCTGAACCCCTAATGCAAAGCCAAAAAAAAAGGAGGTAAATGCTTTGTATCTTAATGCTATACAGTAGGGAGAGAAATTGTGTACCTCCCCTCCTTTCCCCATGAGTACCAAATGTGAGGAATGTGATGCAAAATCCTGCAAAAATTGTCCACACCCACTGTGTAAAAACTTGCAGCCACCCTAAAGATAATGTATATTTTCCTTTGATTCCCTGGAAATAAGTCTTCATTTTTGCCTTTGTGTTATTGAACAATAACATGTTATTAACTAGAATGGATATTAATTATAATTCTGTGAGAATAGGGCATTAATAAGTGTTCAGAAGTGAGATGACTTGAGAGGATATCTATTACCCCAGGCCTCCGTGACTGCTGCCAGTGGGAGGAGGCATGGTGGGTGTATTTGGACCTTTAGCCCTCAGAGAATACCCTGGAACATCTACTTGGATTGTGCAAATTGGCCTTAGCTATGGAAATGTCATGAACTGCTTTCTTGACAATAAAGCAATTTTGCAGACCTCGAAGTACATACCAGAGCTATTACTGATCTACTTGTGCAAAGAATCCCTTCCTCCTTACATAAACATAAATTACTTGTTTCTGCAGACCCCTGAGAAAGTTTAAAACTAGACAAGTTTAGTCAGTGAACACACTTTTCCCTTAAAATATGGAGTGCTTTCACATGATAGTACAGCTCAACGTAAGCTTTTCTGCAGCAATCCATTTTTATCAAGGGGAAAAAAGAAAGGACTCTCACAAAATATTTTATTTGCCCCTAATGGGAGTATTTTCTGTTCACTTATTACCATTTCAGATGTTTTTCATGGCATTTTATTAACAACCATGTTCTAGTCTGCAGGTCAAAAAGTTTTTAGCAGATTACAAGAAATGGCATGAACCCCAACAGCAAATGGAGTCTTGAGCCACAAAGACTCACTTTCCTCCCTCTCCTCTTCACAAACAGATTGATCTATTTGTGGTAATGGTAAGGCTGAACAAGGATTAATTTCTCTGAGTAAATGTATTCTCACAAGTTACATCCATGTAGAAAACCAACTACAGTTATAGAACATCTTGATAATCTTTCTGGGGAAATTGTAAATTAATTGAAAATACGGGTTAGTAATATTTATCCATATTGCATACAGACTCAATTCTGCTGGTTTGTAACTGCACAAATGTTGAGTATTTTCAGAGAGCTGCATCCTGCTGCTTACAGATGTGACTCCTGTTACAGATCATGTGTTGGCATTTTTTGAGAAACTGATACAAACACACATGTAATTAAATATTATAACACATTAGAGTTATTTTATTTGTGACTAAATATTTAGATGTCAGTAATCTAGAAAAGAATCAGCTAGCATGGAGCTCCATTGAGCTAGGTAATGTAAAAAATACAGAGGAATTGTTGGCCCTGGCCCATATGAGCACATGATGTCTCTTTATACAATGGGGCCATTGTAACATTTGGGGTTTCCATGGTACTTCCATTTCAAACAAGCAGTAGAAGTCTTGAAGTAAGCTGCTAGTCCCACAGGACTTCCTGTGCTGGCAGTAGAGGATGATGCAGAACAAGAGCCTACCCATCTTCTCTTGATTTCCTAGCAAGACCATCCAGGTTTCCAGGTACCCACACATCATCCATATGGTCACAGTTCTATTGCCAAGGAGCCTCAAAAAGAAATTTAGGTGCTGCTGGAGCCAACAGAGTTTTGCTACAGATCTCAAGAAGAGCAGGAGTTCTTTGCAAGATTTTTCTGCTCTATCCTGCATTCACGTGTTTCAGCCTGTGTGCTGGTCTTCAGAGAAATGATACCTGACACAGTACTATTTTTATTACCTGTAAACTGAGGATTTAAATATTTATTTCCTTTCTCCAGGCCGGATACAACTCAGGTAAGTTTTCTCTTAGCTCGGGAGAAAAGGATATGAGCTTTTAAACATGTTAAACGCATTTGTAGATACTTAATGATACTTATAATTTAAATAATGCTTGATGAAAGCTGTATTTATATAATCAGAAATTAACAGAGTCCATGGACGAGTTCCTACAGAATGCTGAAACTTCTGTTGATTTCAGCAAATTCTGAAATCAGAACAGAGAAATGGTTCTGAGCTCACCAACAGGTTGTTCAGAGCAACTGTGCTAACTGGAATTGGTTTCTCCTCTTTCTCCCCAGCACAGCACACTGCAGTATGGATATTTAAGTCACAGCTTTATGTTAGGTGGTTGAGTTGGGAACAGAGTGCTCCTCAAGGCTCTAGTAAAGAAACATAAACCAGACTCAAATTCAAAGCACAGCAAAACGTGTATTTCTGCCTTTTCCTTATCTAAGTTGGATTCCTAGGCTGCCTTCATACATGGAGTAAAGCTGTAAAATGGAAAGAGAGCTATTAAATATTTGACCTTTGTAACCTGGCACCAGTCTCACAGCTTACTACAAAGGCACACCTTCTCCTGCACTCTCCTCTGCAGGACTGAGATCAGTATCCCTCAGCTCTGTTCATGACTGCTCTAAACCTTAGCTCAGTCAGCTTCTAACCAGCCCCACAATGTATCACCTACCAGGTACCAGACAGAAGAGCTAATTGCAGTGGTGCCTTCCTTTGTAATATTCAAGCTTTATACTTGTGGCACTGTAGGTAATGCTCAGCTGCCTCATTAAATGCATTCAGGATGTACAAATTAGGGAAATATTTTCTTGGTGAATGTGTTCAAAATAACAGAAAACATAAGCAGCTGTCTTAAAATGTAGATGTATTTGCAGAAGTTTCGGCACCTCTACTTAATATCTACTTCGTATTTTCAAAATGGTAACAATTACAACTTGATAGAGACTCTTTTTGCTCAGCTCTGGAAAGCTAATGCTGTTCCCTTTTGAATGTCAATAAGAAACTTTATTATTTTATTATTATCAATTTTTATTATATTAATTATTATAAATTTTATTATTTTAATGAATAGAAAGGTTAAATTTATCTACCCCATATAAATATTTGAAAAATGCCTGTGCTACATCCATGGTAATGTGAGCAATGCTGAAAACTAATAAAGCTCAGGAAACAAATCTCTTATAAATAACTGCCAGAATGACTTAACTGGTGTGTTATTTTATAATAAGATATGGAATGACCTTATACAAACCTTGTCATTTGTAAGATGACTAACAAGAGATCAGTTGCTTTCAGAAAGAATTTCAGCATTAGTTATGTCACTCCATACACTCCCATTTACTAAAAGTTCTCCTTTTGCAGATGATATTTGTATGTAGTATAAATCAAATCAGATTCTATGAAACAGGAGCAAAATATTTAATGGTGGAACTTGATTTTTTTATGAAAAGTAATCATATTCCATCACCCTCTAGTCTTTTTCCCACTTTTCACCTAATACCACCAGAATTCTAAGGTGATCATTCCTCTCCTTTTCCCTTATTTTACCTTCAAAGCCACCTCACTTCACATTTCTGCATGACAGAAATAAAATGACTGCAATTATCAGAGGAAAAAATGCTGTTCATTGAACAAATTCATTCTACATATGAATTTAACTTAATGCTTTGGACAGCTGTAATTACTTAAAACAATATTTTATTAACTCTGAAAAAGGAGATGAAACAAAACACCTCACAAGATATCACTTACATACAGGGCATTGATCATCACTAGAAAGAGGCATTAATTGTAATAACTTTATCTAAGGAAGCACAGCCATGTCTGGAAGGACTTGGTAAAATATATTGACACAATTATTTGGACATTGCACATTTAATATACTTCATTACTCTTATCGCTTATGTATATCAGCTACAGTTCTCTCACCTTTATTCACAGATTTCTTCACCTTTAACTGGATATTCCCATCATGTGTATCCTTTCCTTTTTTCTTTTTTAAATCCTCTGTGCAACCAATCCAAATAATGAGTTTTCAACTTTCCCTCTACAGCATGCGGAAGTATTTGTGGCAAGCCCTGAGAATGTGGCCCTGGAACAACAGCAGACCTCACCCAGCCAGGACTTCCCCATAAGATGGTTAACTGAGTCAGGTCTCTGCACAAGGCCTGAACAAAAGTTGGTCAAAACCAAGGGGTCCATGTGCTTTAGTCACCTTCAGCTCAAGTGGCTTGTAGGTGAGAAGGAATGCTGCAGAGACAGTGCTCCTCACCACAAGTGGTTTTCAGACTGTGCCTGCAACACGGAGCTGGTATCCCTGTTTCAACGCAAAGCCCCTGCCTGAATCTGGGCCAGCCACTTGGAGCACATAACACACCTGCAGGACACCACACAGCTCCCAGCAGAGATGTTGCCTGAGACCCTGGAAGCGGTGGAGCTGTGCTGGCGTGCAGTGCTGGAGCTGTTCCTGCAGCAGTGTCAGAGCTCTCCTCTTCCTAACCCCTGGGGCATCCCCATGTGACTGCACTGTGCACCATGTGCTCCCACCCAGGTGTCCTCATTTCCTCATCTGCACTTAGAGGCAGTGATTCCCAACTGCAGCAGAAGAGAAGTACTTCAAGACTGATGAATTCTCTTGCTGTAGTAGTGAAAGCCCAAAGGATAGCTAAGGTAACACATGCACAGTGATACAGAAATTTTGTTGCAAACTACGGAAATGAGAGAGCTAGATAACAATCAATGCTGAAAATAAACATGAGTTTAAGTAGAGTTGATTTAAAAGGTAGCTTTGAATTTTCTTTTTTATTTTTATGAGAACAGTCTATTTTTCAGAACAAGTTTATTCTACTTGTAAGAGAAAAGAGGAGAAATAAGGAAAACAGAAAACTTTCAAAAGGTTGTCAATCATTCCTAGAAACAATATAAAAATTAAGCAGCACAGCTTAATGTACTTAATGTACTGCTGTACATCCAAATAGAAAAAAGGCTAACATAATGAAAATGTCTGTAACTATGGAGATGATATATTCTGAAGCAACCTGGTTATAACAAAGTTTCACTTACTGGATTACTTTAAGTATTTAATAACTTGTAGTACTGCCAAAGCTCAGACTTAACTATACTCATTTTCCCTGTCAAAAACTATTCAGCTGTGCAATGTCAAGTCACCAGAAGTGTTCTTTATTGCATCCGTATGAGAAAAACTAACCACATTTCATTTTTGTAGAGTAACAGGTTTGGGTTTTTTTTTTAGCATAATATGAATGTATTCACAGATCAAGAAGTTGTTATTTAAAACAAAATGCTAGAATGGTTCAAATTAAAACTCAATTATTTTAATTTGTTTAACTGGGAAGAAGATAAGTAATATAGCTGTGTGATTATAAATAACACAGGGTGATTACATGCACTTATGAAATACAGGTGTATTTGTGAAGGTTTATTTTAAATATATCCATTAGTAATAATCTTCCAGCTTTCAGGATGTCCCAAAGGCACTGAAACTTTATGATAAATTATCATAGAATCATAGAATCTGCAATTTTGTTGCTTAAATGTGGAAGATTCCTTTGTTTATACATTCACTTCATCTTGTGAAGATACCTCATCTGACTTTCATTTTTTGGCATGTGCAGAACATAAAATTCTCCTTTTTGACATTCTATGTAGTAACATATCAAGATGTCTTTGAAAGTGTCTCTTCCCTCCTGTACTACCTCACAGCTCAGTTCAAAGTTTTAAAAATTGTGTTAATGCAACCAATAAAATTAGAAAAACTATGCAATTTAAGATTTTTATTGAGAGATATTGATTGAAGGCAGGTGAGGCCTTCTGAAAATATGATCTATTGTTTAACAAGCTGTTGAAGTTATACTGTCCTCTTGCATGCTACTTTGGTCCAGTATTTCTCTGCTCACTTAAGAACAGAGCCTATATTTGCCCTGAAATAATAGAAAGCACTAGTTTGCACCTGGGCATTCATGATCCACACTAACAAAAACGTGGGCTGAACTGTGGAAAATAATATCTTCAGCCCTGATCCTGACTACTTTTTTGTTCTCATTTATTTTGTCCTCAACTAATGGACAAATGTGTGTACAGTCTTCACAGATTCATGTTAGTATTGTGATGGAGAGCTCTGGACCTAAGTCTAAAATACTTTCTAAGAAAACCATGCCTGCACAGACATCCAGGCAACATATTTGTTTTCATGCCATTCATATAACTATTAAACTCTTCTATGCTTTAATATCAGCCATTGTATAGCCTATCTGTCTTCTCTACAGAAGTTCCACATGCAGTGGATTATATTTAGCCAACTATAATTAGCACTTTTGTTGTGCACAATAAAAATGCATGAAGAATGAGGTCTACAGAGAAAAAAGGAGCAGAAAAAACCCTTTGAGACTGCAGGCAGAAGAGTGGAAGGACTGTAGGAATAATGAAAGCTAGAGATAGCTGTTACCAAAGGTAAGAAAGGTAGGGAAGGCAACATACAGAAGGAATGCAAAATCTGGTAAGAAGCTCTGACAGCTGATTTCACAGAAACAGATGGAAACTGCCAAAAGCGAAGCTGGTACCACTGACATTTCTTGGTATAGACCTGCACCAACAGACCTATCAATACCACATTTTCAGACAGAAAACCTAGCGAACCTTTTACTACATTCATATGTAATGAAGTTGACCAACAGACTCATGTAGGCATTCATAATTCAGTAGCTTTTATTTAGATTCTGTCACACTTGCAAACAAAGCCAAACCAAGATACTTCACAGATACCTGGATTTGTCACAAATCTGCTTTTGCACTGATGCGAGACATTCCCTGCACAGTTCTCAAGAATTCCTTTTTAAAAATCTACTCTAACTGAACTCAGTAGAGAAACTCACATCAATTTTAATGTAGGGTTGTTTTTTTTCCAATTAGGATATAAAAAGTCTGTCTTCTGGAATACATTTACTTCTAAAATGTGTTTTTGGAAGACTATTTTAAACACATGGGCAGCCTATTAGCTTTTTTATCTTGCTGGGTTATTACCACAGAATTAGCAATAACAGAACCATCTATTGCATATTCAGTATGCACTACAGACTTGGCTGAGCCCTAAGGGAATATAATTCAGCAAGGAAGAAAAATATTCCTCTTTTCTTTTTCCACAGGGTTGTTTTCATTTCCTCCTGCCTTCTACTGGAAGACATCAGACCTTCCCAAGAGAGGCCAGCTTCAGTGTCTGAAAGCCAAATGACCTAGAACAGAGAGACCTGTGGCATTATTATTCTTTTTTATATCTATTCAACTTCTCCTGCGTATAAAAGCTACGTACGGGAAGGAGGGAGAAATGTTTGCTAATTATTCCACTTAATGGCAGGCAAAAGCTACAATGTAAGGTTGTATTTATTTTATTGCACATGAAGACTTGTGCAAATGAACCAATATTAATGCAGGTAGACAGGAAACAAAGGCAACCAGCAGGTCAAAAGTGCAGTAGACTTGCCATGCCTGTCTGCATAGCTTGTCCTCAGCACAGAAGACAGGGAACTCTGCATCACTGTCAAGAAATTATAGGAAGCAGTCAGTCCTTTAGTATGATTATAAAACAGCCAATCTAAATGTTATAACTAAAATTTTAAGTGTTTGAAGTAAATGTTTAAAATGTTTAGATTTCCTCCTTGATATTTTGAAATTCTAGGGTACAGTCCAATCTTGATTTACTTCTACCTCCCTATCTCATGAAAGATCACATTAGCAGTACAGGATTATCTGAATGTTACTTGAATACAGCAAATTAAATTATAACAAGCTATTTTTACATATACTGTTATCATTTCAGAAAGCAGATGTTAATATCCAAGAAGTTTAACAAAGACAGAGCCATGGTCAGGGACAAAAATGCAAATGCACCATGAGAACAAGACTTTAAGCTATGGTGCTCTAGGACCACAATTCCCTTAACACTTGCTTCACAGAAAATAATTCTTGCACAGCTTCTGCCTTCAGAGCTTCTCATGGAGAAAAGGATCTATCCCATGTAACTTTCACTAGTTAAACAACAGCATTTAGCTCCAGTCTCTGTCCTAGTGAATTAAGAGCTCCTTATACCCAAAGGCTTCATTTCACCTCAAGTTAGGAGCCCAAAGTCAGTAGGTGCAGAAGCAATGTCATCTGACAACGTGTCTCCTTCAGCCCACATGTAGCTCAGCCTACCTATCTAACTTCCAGACACACAAAGCAGGAGGAAAAAAATCCCCTTATTTAAAGACACAAATACAGTTAAATGACATGAAATGCCTCTCTGTCTTATTTTATATTAGGCTTCATGTCAGCAGACATTAAAGGATGTAACAGGGCATGTGAATTCACTGTGGCTATTCACTCTCAACAGCAGATTAGCACTATTTTTAAGGGCTGGGACTTTGATAAAGTCTGTGAAAAGGACTATGACTGTGGCTACAAGTTTGAAAAACAAATAAATTATCCTAAAATGTGGTTAGAACAAGGCAATTTGGTTTCTAATTTCCAGCAAACAAACTTGCTTCTTGTTTCCCACAGAAAAAGCTATCACCTTGAGTTAAAAGAGTCAGAGCTTATTTATGTACAGCTAAAAAGAAGAGTCATATAATTTAGAAACAGTCTGACATATAGAGTCATCTCCCCTATAGTTGTGCTTTTTCAAAGCAGTAAGAGCAAAAGCTGTGTAGTAAAAGGCTAGAAGTTTTTCCTCTCCAAAAGGCCAAGATATATTTCAATTCTAGAAGTCTTTGACCTTCCTCAAGCTAAGTGTAACTCCCCCTAATCATCAGAAGTTTTTTCCTGTAAAGTAGTTTAAAGTTTATCCATTTCTCAAGCCTCATTTTTTGGGTGGAAGAAGATAGACTTCAGAAAATAGATTAGAGGCATTTTTGACAAGGCAAGGCAGGTGATTACAGTTACATGACCACAAGCAAGCACTTCTCATTTTATTTTCAAAGCCATAAATAACTTACCCAATACACTTCTTCAGACTATTAATGTTAGCTGACTAGTCTAGATTTCTCCATAAGTAGGGGTTTGTATAAAGTATTTTCAAAAACAACCTTTTACAAAATCTAGCCTCAGAGTTATTTGCAAACTCATCTTTCTGGCCTTGCTCTACAGAAGTGGTTTCAGCAGGAAAAAACATTCATTTGAAGAAAAAATGAAGAAAAAAAGTTTGGATGTAAGACTTAATGGAACTGAATAATAACAATAACTCTTAGAGCAGCAGAACTAGACAGTTATCAGTGCACCACAAAAACTTAGTGAATTATTACTGACATTCACTAAACTTTCAGTGTCTGCTTAAAACTTGATGCAAAGGTTTTTATTCCGGACATGAGGTCCCAGATTTTTCTAAATTATGTTGATGAAATTCCTCCACAAAGCTTTCTTTATAAGGAAAGCAACAAAAGTTAAATTTAAGTGGGTTTTAATGAGCTGTTGGAGACCACTGGCAAAGGAGTCTATAGGTGGAAACACAGAGAGTAAGCACAAAGTCTGTACATAAAGGGAGGTGGATTGGCTCAGCTGGGCTAAGTCAGTCTAACTCTGACTTATGGAAGGATTTCAGTTTACACCAGCTGAGGACACAGCACTAATATCAAGAAGAATAATAAAAAGAGGGAGGGAGAGGAAATGCCACGTTCAGAAATTCAGATAAGGAATCAGCAGATTTTACTCCTACAAGTAATGTTTACAACCGTGTTTAGCTTTTGGACTTTAATGGGATTACTCACTAATCTTTAAATGAGCAGATCAGGGCTAGTACATTTTAGATTAATAATTTCCATGATGTTTTCTAGGGTCAGTCTGCAGTGCCATGCACTTAAATTTGCCTAAAGCTACACAAAAGAACTCAGAAAATAAAATCTGTTCCCTGGCTACTGTAAATAAGAGAGGTAAAACCACAGATCACAGATGAGGACAGAAGTGTAAGGAAACAATTAAAGATTTAAGAAACACTTTAAGTATGCAAAACACTAATTCTTCCAGGGACTGTCTTCCAAGGATAACTCAAGGAAGCAAGGTCTATTTTCAAAATAAATGTTAGTTCCTTGGCCTGAGGTACAAAAAACATTGAACAAAGAGACAGTCATTGGATTACCACAAATTTTCAGGATTACTGATCTTTTCTGACACATAAACCATTGAAATTAATTATTACTTGAGACAAAAATGTAATTTTTAAACAGTAATGCTTATGCAACAGCAATGGAGACTACTTTTTTGACTTTTGATTAGAAATACATTATTCTATGTTTTCTTCAAGAAAAGTAGTTTAAACAAGTGCCTTAGCTCTTAGCAGTTCATATGGATTGTGAACAAAAATGAATTTACTTGAGCAAGACAAAGGAAATTCAACTTTGAAATGTGATTCGGAAAATTTGGAGGTTTTGCCTTTTATGAACCTGGGGATTCATGAAGTTCCCAGGCACACTAATGGGCATCCCAAGTACCACAATCCATGTGAAGGTGTGAAAGCACTAGAAGGAAAAGCCTCAGGAGGAGTGTTATATGTATAGCATTGTGTTGGTGGCACATAGCTAAGCAGGCCATCCAGAGCTTTGCACTCAGCTTTAAAGGACAGACACTTCAGAAGACTAAGTACAATGATTAAATCCTGATGATAGACATAGATGGGATGGAGAGGAGAGGCTCAGAAACAGCATAGCCTAAAGCAAGAGATGGCTGCCAACCCAAAGGCAACCCAAGGGATGTAAGGAGGACTCAGAAGTTGATATCCATTATCCCATGTCATTACAAACAATCCTAAACAAACATCCTAGATACAAGCATTATACAGACTACCTGTATACATGCACCTTGGTGTGGGAGAGATCAAATGAGTATAAATGGGTAAAATAAATTTTACTTGGTTTTAGTTCATTTAAATGAACTCGTCATCTTCTCCCATCAGGACTTGCATTGAGTTCTGCTAGTGTGCCACCACATTTCAAATGTATTTCCTTTCTCTAGGCCTGGGACACACCTCTTTCCAAAATTCAGAACCTCCAAACTCCTTCTCAGTAGAGACTTGCATAAGAAGCACTGAGAATCCACAAGTGTCTGTATTCCTGCTCATACAGCTCCCCAGAGAGGTGTGGTTTTTCTGGTCCTGTCCAGGTCTGTGTGACACCTGTCCTGCCCATTGGGTCTGATCCCAGAGATGTGCTCTGAATAGAGGAGGAGGCTGTGTTGTGGCAGGAAAGCATTAACAAATCCTCTTATGAAGTGCAGCGTAGCATGTGTTTGCACAGTAGATCTGGACTCTTCCAGGAAGTGTTAGATATAGGAATTAGATCCTCATTTACCCTAAACATGCATAGTATATTGGCATTTCCACCACAGTGCTTTGACATCAGTGCAGAGCATCCAGCACACTCCTGAAGCACAGGACTCACCCCTACATTGCTGGTAGAAACCTCTATCGCCACTGCCAGTGCTTCTGAAGTCCTGGACTGCCCAGCATTCAGGCACACAAATAGAATGTATCTAAAGCTGGGTTTGATAATAACAGTCTTTTATCCAACAGCCAAAGGGCTAAATCACTCACGCACACCACTGCTCTCCCTGCTCTGCCAGAAAAGCATACCTTCTGAGCAAGCACTGTAGCATCCTGAATAGAAGTCTTCCTTACGCATTTTTCTCAGTCCCTCTTCTTGAACTTGTGCCATCTTGTAGAACTACCTAAATGATTTTTGACAGGCAGAATGAAATCCAGATTTCCATTTTCTCTGGGTTTTGTGACATTGAGCATCATTATAGCAGTCACTTTTGTGAGACAACAAAAGTTTAAAATAAAGTGGCCTCAACAAGAGAAATACATTCCTTCCAGTCATTGCCTGTCCCTTCCTCTGCAGTTATATGCACTGATAAGCATTTGCTTGGAAGTTTGCAAAGACTTGAAATTCTGCAAGGAGTAGAAAGAAATGAATTTGGCTATCTCACATTTGCATTAGTGTCCAAATCACTGAATTAAAGATGAGCTACGTAGTACCACTATGGCCACTACACAGGAATCATGAAATAACTAATAACAACACATGAGCAGAAGGCTGAGGTTCTCAACAACTTTTTTTCTTCAGTCTTCACTGGCAACCTCTCTCCCAACACCTCCCAAGTTAAAATACGACAAGATGGGGACCAGGGCAGTGAAGTCCCTCCCACTGTATGTGAAGGTCAGGTTCATGACCTCCTGAGGAACCTAAACATACATAAGTCTATGGGACCTGATGAGATGCACCCCAAAGTCCTAAAAGAATTGGCTGATGTAGTCGCCAAGCCACTCTCAATAATATTTGAGAAGTCCTGGCAATCAGGTGAAGTCCCTAGTGACTGGAAAGGCCTACAAAGGCCTGTAGTGAAAGGACAAGGGGCAATGGTTTTAAATTGGAGATAAGTTGATTTAGACTTGATACTAGGAAATAGTTCCTTACCACAAGGGTGGTGGAACACTGGAACAGGTTGCCCAGGGAGGTGGTTGAGGCCCCATTCCTGGAGGCATTCAAGGTGAGGCTTAACAGGGCTCTGGACAACCTGATCTAGACAGGGATGCCCATGCCCACTGCAGGGGGGTTGGACTAGATGACCTCCAGAGGTCCCTTCCAACCCAAATGATTCTGTGATTCTGTGAAATGCTGTCCAACGGTAATCCCTGAGGAAAGCAAGGCCATTTCCCTCACCCCATATTAAGTATCTGTCTGCACAGGAGTTGTCCACTCTAAGTTTAATCTGGGATCCACAGTTCCACTACCTCAGGTGCTAAATCTGCCCTAGTATAGGTTTTTCAGATTTTCTGTTTTCTTGTAGATGTTCCTGGAGTAGAGACAATGCATCTCAGAAAATTTAGGTCCATGTTTTTACTGAACAGCAGATAGCCAAAAGGTTACACCTTCAAAGAGTGATCCACCACTACCAGACAACCCAAACCTAATTAGTTCAGGCATCACATCATGTTTATTTAGCTACATTTCTACTGAATCCCAAGCTGGTTACTACTGATCAAGCAAGATATGGCATTTTGCCACATAAACATACCTACTTGTTGGGTGATAGTTTCTGCTTTCTAACATGGCATTGAATTATTTCAATCAAACCATATGTTTAATGATGTAATCAAATATGAGGGACTGTAGTGTTTGAGACACATTTTATCAAATTCATCATCTTTTGAGCAAGTTCCCAAAGCAGAAGTTTGATCCCATCACTGGTAATACCACATTATCTGGCTGAAAAATTGCATTTGGCTCCTGCATCACAAGAAATCACCTTCAATCAGCATAAGCAATAGTCCATCCTAGCTTAATATCACTGTAAAAATCAAATCCTAAATCATTCTTCAGCATATAACTGTTTCAGAGAAATGCTGAAGATCTAAATTCCCCACTTACAGAAGTCAGAGGGCTCAATTCTTAAGCCACTTAGTTCTGCTTACTTAGAAATCAGCCTTAAAAACATAAAGATACCACACAGATTTATGGAATGCCATGGACCAATTTTTAGGTTAAAGGAGACCATGCTGATCATCAAGTCTGATCTCCTGCAGGTTTTGTGGGAAGAATGTTTTTTTAATAAAGACATACTTAGAGCAATCTCAAGCAAATTCAACTTTTTGTTTCACACAGTTATTTTAAAATCCAAGAATAAAGCTAAGAAAATACATAGTTATAGTTTACATAATTACAGCTTGTAGTTCAGAGAAGACCAGAATGATGGCTCTCATGTAAGCTTTTTAAATTTTTCCTAATTAAAATGGGTCTAGCTTTCTCATAACTCTCTGCTGGTGGTCTGGTTATGTGACCACAATCTCATTTTATTCTCTTACCTCATTGCTGTCAGCGCCAAGTAAAACTTGTTTGTAGGTCTTCTGGAATGCATATTACATTTACTGCTGGACTGCATAGATTTTTAGTAATTAAATAGATCTCACAAAGCTCACTAAACCTGGCTTTGCAGCCAGAGGGAAAGAGAATGGATGGCATGTAGCAGAAAATCAGAACGGCATGCAGCAGCCCAACAACTACATAAATCAGGAATGGGGCTAGGGTAAATGTTAGACATGGAGAGACTATCAGAACATCAGCCAGGAGAGGGATGGATCCTGGAAGTCACAGAGAAAGCTGAAGATGATGGAGAAGCAAGTTCTCCTTGCTGGGTAAGCAAGAGATCAGACAGACACAAACCACCTCCTAGATCATCTCAGTAGATGTGTAAAAGGTGCAATTTTAAAGGAAGGAGTAGTGAGAGGTTTGTTAAAAGGATAGATAGAGCTGAAAACTAATAGCTGTGACAGAAAAGAACAAGTTTGTTCCAGCTTACTCTATGGAAGGTCACAATTAGTATATAGAAAATTAAAATTTAGTATTGCAAACGTAATAGAAGATAGTTCCCTCTCTGTTTGGGGAAGGTTTTCCCATCTTTTTTTAAAGCCACAGAAGGTTTGAAAATATGACTCCCAAAGCCAGATCTATTCTTATGCCTTGATCAGAGAATCCTCCAAATCAAAGGCTTATCTCAACTTTCTATGTCCTGATCTTCTCTGCTTTATGTTGTCACCACTCAAGCAATGGCTTCTTGCTTTTGTGCTTAAAACAATTTAAACTAAACAGGGCATTCACAGAGAGCCTTGACACTGTGCTGACACTCTGGGCTCAGTTACCTCATGAGCATATTAAACCCGGACAAAAGCACAAATCTTGAACTCTTTAATTGCTAAACAAAACCTCTCTCAGAAGAATTTTGAAGATGTTCACAGCCTTTGCAATTTGGGAAGGATGTGCTGCCCATCAGCTTCTCTCAAGCCTGAATCTCTCTAGCTTGAACATATGGGAGCCAGCTGGCTGTCTTTGAGAGCAGGAGTTAGTTTTTGCATCCACTTTCTAGAATATTGGGTTAGATATTTGTCTGAAGCACATCTTGGCATCTGCAAATAAACATCACATCCAGGAAAGTCTGTGTGTACACAGCCTCAGTCATTTATAGAAGAGCAGGATGCTTCTGAATAAAATGCTAAATTTAGACTGAAACTTCTCATTCACAAAAAAAAACAAACCCTGTTCAAATTAAACTTTTTTTCCCAATCAATTTTAAATCTTCTTTTTTGAGCTTACCAAACCTATATGATTATCTCCTTGAGCACAACAGTATAATTTTTTCATCCAGAACCAAGGAGAAGGTAAGCTGCAAGTAGATATTTATTGAAATGTGTTTTTTTTCAGCCAGGATGTGCCTTCTGTTAAGTATTTTCTGTTTTTCTATTGAATACTAGAGCACTGAGTGTTCTTTGAACTAACTTTGGAGTAACTTTGGCAACAATTAAATGCTTGCTTGCTAGGCAGATCATTCTAATGCCAGACAACAAAAATTTAAAAATTAGGCATTAAATGTTCTAGTAGGTATGCATAGCTAACAAAGGAAAAAAAAATACTTTCTTTGAAGTGAACTTGTGTTTTTCATTTCTCTGCTGCACTGAAAATTTGTATTTTCTCACAAAATACTTTCCAGTGGATGTACCACGATAACTGGATATTATTATATTATGTGGTTATGCTATTATAACTGGATATATTAGAGAATGTAAGCATAAATGACAACAGATTTTGTGAGGAAAACCAGATGTTGGAGTGACAGGGAGAGGATGGGACCAGGTAGGTGGAAAGAATCTCTACATTATTTACAGAGAGACTGCTCTGTGGAATCTGCCTGTTCTCTCAGGAATAGACAACTTTCAAAGTCACAGATTTCAAATTCATCCAAAATGTAAATATATGACATCTCATTGCAAGAGTTGAAGTCTTAGACTTTGGGGTGTAACCTCACAGAAAGGAATTTTACATTCCTGTATGCTGGTAATGAGTTCAGGCTTATAGTATGTCTAGAAAAGAAGAGAGCTATGTAGTGCACAGCATGGAAAACAGCAGCCCTGAAGCTCTAATGGGGAAAGAACTGTGTGCAGCCACTATGACCAGGCTATGCCAACACTGCTGTACAATCTTCTCCTATTCTTCTACTTATTGTACAGAGCACATCTTTATTCCCAACACAAAGTTCTTTCTTTAGGGTCCTTATACAAGCATACAAAAGCAGAATAAAATAAAGGTATTTGTTGGATCTGGAAACAGAAGGTACCAGTGCTGACAGAGTTCTGAGAGAAGATGTTTTTTCATCCCATTGCAGGTATCACTGGAAATCTGGGTATCTCTCATAAAGCAAGGTGCTCTCAAGTCTGACTCAAAGAAAAGAAACCATAGTAGGAATTACAAATAATATTCCTCTATTGCGTGTCTTCTACAGTCAAGCTGTCTATGTTTTAATGCCCCAGGCCACAGCTGTTATTTCATTAGGGAAAAAATAATTTGGGTTTGCTGTCACTGATTACTGAGGATAATTCTAAAAAAAGTAAATGGATAAACTGTCTTTTACTTAATGTATTTGTGTAGTGAAGAGAATAGATCTAAGCTGATAGATGACATGAAAAATACACTGATTCTTTTGGGCTAGGGCAAAACTTCTGCTACCCTGCCCTTTGTCTAAAGGTTCTGAATGCTTGAAGTAAAACTTTGTGGGTTTTTTGTTAAGTGATGATGTAGAATGGTGCCCACCTCTGCTTACAAAGCACAGACATATAGGCATTGGCATTGTGCTGTGCCAGAGGAATGGAGAGGAAAGGGTAGCAGACTTCTCTCTACAGCTACACCGTGCTAGTGGGGTCTTAGCTTGTTCAAAGCCCCATGTCTTTGGTCTCAGAGGAGGGGAACCAGGACCCCTTTGTCTTTGCCTTTTCATTCCTTGCACAAAGACTCTAGAAATAATCTTTCCTTCCTCATCCTAATCAGCCTCCACAATGGAGATCTGCTGTTGTGTTCTCAGAGCATAAATTTCATCTCACTCGAGAAATCATTCACTTTGTTCATAACACCTCCAGACTCCAGATAACTTCTGATTCAAAATAATTCCATGTAGCAAATCTAAGATACAAAATTATAAAAGTCTTGAGCACAATTCTCTTAATGCTACTATCATTTAATGGCATTATTTTTCATATTACAACATTGCAACAAGTATGGGTATGATTCCAATTCTTGAAGAAACGCTGCAGTGTTTCTGGTTAGGTATGCCAGACTTTTAGGAAAGTCCTTTCATGCAGGGAAGTTTGGTTTTTTGCTTTGATGTCTGTAATAGGAATTTAACTCTTGAAGGAGGAAGGCTCTCTCTAAGGCAGGCATTGCAATACAGGATGACATTTCTGAGAAAAAAAGAATTCCCTCTGTCTGGTCTCACCACCTCTACCTAAGTCCTAGCCTGCATACACGTAAAATAGAAAGGGCTGTAATACCCATTCTCTGTATCTCTTGCAGTGAGAGAATGGACATTTAGAGCCTTTATAATCTGATGCTACTCAGAAAAGAGGGCATAATATAAAGTTCAGTTGCAAGTAAAGCCTATGGTAAATATTTGCAATGTTCTTCAACTCCCTTCCCACAGTTCTGTACAACTGACAAAACAGTAGCAACCCCAAGTTTCAAACCAGGATACAGAAACAGCGTCACTGAGGTAAGTTCAATGTTATGTGTACCTAACATAGTGTCACCAGGGTGAATTTCTCTAGTTTAGAGAGAGATGGCAAACTTGCAGATTGCTCCTCTGCTACCTGAATCACAATCTGCTTGATTGTGACTTGATTCTATATTGTCTTGGGACCTGGCAACACTATTATCCTCAAGATTTAATAGAGATGCTTTAGACCTTAAAGAAACTACTCAGCACCTCTGAGAGTCAAACACAGACATGGTTTTTGGCAGCTAAATGGAGAAGCAACACATGTTAGGAACATATGGTCTTGGCAGGTGCATATTTAGCCATTTTCACTTCCCAGAAATATGAGATTGGCTCTGAGCTGGCAAAGCAGTGAGTTGTTATCTTTTTTATTTTGACAGATCAGGAGATATCCATGCTTTTAACTGTCTGCTGATATTTGTAGTAACACCTAAACGCCCCAGATAACACAGGAGTCTTACTCTAGTAAAAGACATACAAATAAAAGTTGAAAAGGATATTGTTATAATAATCAGGGCTTGTAATCCTGTGTCTGCAGTCTGAAAACTTCTGTATGTTCCTTGCTATACTGACCTTAATGCGATGGCTTACCTAAGCAGTGTTATGGACATGCATGTGAGCATGACTCACTCGTCTTATAGATACATAGCTTGAAAATCATGTCCTGATTAAGCAAGCTAAAAGGCTTAACAGCCAAAGGCAGTAGCCCAGCCTGTCCTCCAGGTCCTCCTTCTCTTTGAAAAATCTCTCAGCATTAGTTCCAGTGGAGCATACAGAGCTCTGTTTGAATGGGCACAGTCACCAGGGTGGAGAGGGAATGGCTGGTAACTGGCAGGGCAAAGCAGGGATATCATAATTCTGGCAACTATCAGAAATGAATTAGTGAATGGAAAAAGACTTTTTATGCTGCATGTTTCAGACTTGGGCATGACTCAGTACATCAGTTAAAGGTGTGCTCAGATTGCAATGTCACTTTTATGACCTCAAATTCCTTTTAGGCTGAAATATCACTGAATGCATTTCATTTCATAAATTCATCAGAAAATATTCCTTCCTTACTTTGCCTTCACAAGGCTTCCTAAATACAAGGGATTTGCTTGAAAAAGTTCACAAAAAATGTTTTAAATCACATTTGCACAAAAGGTTCCTTTGTTCATCAAATATGCATAACAAAAAAAGCATGTTATGTAAGATTTTTTCTCAGAGGAAGATATTAAATGGTTCTGAAACAGTCCATTTATGGAGCCTTACTTTTCCTTTAAGTCTAGAAACTCGATTTAAAGGGACCTCTGTGTTGATATGTATATACTGTACAGGAGTAGGAGATGCCTGTGGTGGTGTGCTGAGCAGATCCTCATTTCATGGGTGTTTGTGTGGACACAATGCAGAAAACAAAGCTGTGGTGATTTATGCATTGTTTTCTGAGTATGCAGGTCTCTTCCCTCCCTAACTCTCTCTCCCCTCTAGCCAGGCAAAGGTCAGGAGGAAAATAAGCATGGAGGGGAAGAGAAAACTGTGGCAGTATTGTCTGAATCCCCAAGCAAAGGCAAAAATATTAGGGTTTGCCTCAAAAGCCCAAAACAAAGTCAAAACCTTCTCAGATATGCCTCCTCAGCACCCTCCACACTAAGGGGTGAGGAGGAGTGTTGTGCAACCATGGTTCACTGGGCAGGAAGGGCACTCAGTGAACAAGAAATTCATTTGCCTCTAAGAGGAAAGCTACTGAAAACAAAAGCACAATTTTGCCATGGAGATAGAGAGACTGCGTCCTTCCCACACCCAGGGAAGGTACTTGCCCAGGTACTTACTCATACACATGTACACTCACCTCTGTCCTGGAATATTGCTAAAAGAAGGATGAAAAACCAGACAGCCAAATGAATTCCAGTTCAGCGAAGTAGTAATTGTTAAACACTCAGATGACTAAGCCTTCCAAGAAAATGGGTGAGATGAACAGACCCCTCTGCAAGGCACAGAAAAAGGTTTTGGTGAAAACTCTTAGTTTCTTTTAAAAAAATACATAATTCTTGGCATAAAAACAAATAGCAGACAGTGATTCTACATTTGAGATATGTGAAATGAAAAAAAGAGAACAACCTGTAGGGAAATGGTAGAGTCACCAACCCTGGAGGTCTTTAAAAAAATGTATAGATGTGGTATTTACAGGCATGGGGTCCTGGTTGCAGTTATGACCTTAAACTGACCAACAAGGTGTTCTATTCTACACACATCATATTCAGGATAAAATTGAGGGTCAATCCCTGAAATTTTCACACCAAGCTTGGGCCTTGAGGTCTCTTACATAAAGCCTAAGACCCAAGCAAGGCAGGTGCATGATTAAGCTATTTAGCTCCTAATTAACAGCAAATACAAAAAGGACATGTTTAAGTCTCTACCTTCCCTGAAGGTTGAGCACCTGAGCCACCTGGGGTGGTGGACTGGTAACTCTCCTTGTGAGGATCAGAAGCCCAGCTCTGCTGCTGCAGGACTCTGATCATTCTTCCTTTTATCTCAATCCCAAGTGTTCCTGAATCCAGTTCCAGGATCCAGCCACTGAGTCTGATTCCACAAGCCTTTCTCTGTTAATTCCCTTTTTCCTTCCTGGAGTGAGGGAGAAGGGAGTAATACAGAGTATCTGTCACTGAATTAGTGGTCAGCCTAGCCCTAAATCTTGACAAGTGGTTTAATAGGCATGGTGGTGATAGGTAGATTGTTGGACTTGATGATCTTAGAGGTAATTTCCAACCTTAATGATTCTGTGATTCTGTAATCTTCCCTTTTTCCCTGGGGCAGTTCACCACACACTAGTGAGCTGTACCTCATGCACATTTCCTGTACTGGAAGGTCATCACAGAATCACAGAATCACCAAGACTGGAAAAGACCCCCAGGATCATCAAGTCCAGCCTATGACCCAATACACCAAAACATCTAAACCATGCCACTCAGTGCCACATCCAATCTTTTCTTAAACACCTCCAGGGACGGTGACTCCACCACCTCCCTGGGCAGCCCATTCCAGAGCCCAATCACCCTCTGCGTGAGGAAGTGCTTCCTAACATTCAGTCTAACCCTCCCCTGCAGCTTCAAGCCATGGCCTCTTGTCCTGTCACTAGCTGCCATGGAGAAGAGCCCAACCCCTACCTGACTACAACTTCCCTTCAGGTAGTTGTAGAGGGCGATAAGGTCACCCCTGAGTCTCCTCTTCATATGGCACTTCTGGAGAGTGAGTAAGCAGTGCTGAGAGGTGGCAAGCTTTCAGTAATGGAAATTTTTCCATACAGCCCCATCAGTGACTATAGGGAGCTTAGGTTACTATGTTCTCATTTTGATAGGATACGTGACAACTTTCGTGCTTTAATCGATATGCTGCATGTACCCATGCACTTGAAAGCTCTCCTGAGCTGTCAGTTTGAAGAAAAATGGAAAGTTCATCAAGGGTCCAAAAATGCTTTTTGTGGGCCATTCTTGTTTATGTTAGGCTGTTCACTCCAGGGGCTACTTTGGAATGTGCTTGCACTGAGGTTTGAGGTTTTTCAGAGGAAAAATCCTGGTTTATATTTACATTTAACATACTATTTTTTAAAAGAAAGAGAAGAAGCATTTGTATATTTATCCAAGAAGCACGTTATTGTTATATTTTCAGTTCTTTATCCTGCTGTGCTATAGCTTTTTGTTTAATTCTTTGGTCTAAATGATATGGTATGGGCCACTGAGGGTATTTATTTGTCTTTTTCCCACCTCCTTCCCACATTCCCCCCAAAAAATAGAAGTTGTATTGTCTTGAGTAAAGGTCCTAGCCTCAAGGAAATGACATGATAATATGATAGAGCTCCAGCCACTTACAGAATTGTCTTGCATCAGAAGACTTGAAAACAGTGAAATCAAGAACCAAAATAGTTTTCTTGGAAAAAATAAGTTATTTTAGATACTATGAAAGTGTGTCTAACATTTAAAATTTATAATACCATTTACCCAAGAGATTATATATACCACTCACTCCTTTACCAGTAGGAGGCTTATTTAACCCATGGGTTGAAGTGGTAGTTCTAGTTTTCTTGGTAAGTGGTAAGGAAGTCAGTGAGGTGTGATTCGATAAAGATTTCTGGTCTTGCTTAGCAACAATAAATAAAAGTAATCTTAACCACTCTACAGCTTCTGATTCCCTGTGACGCAATCTTATACATGAATAACCTTCATTTACCCATGGATAAAAGCTTTTAAGTCTATTACTCATGGGTTAATATGTCTAACAACTGTAAGTAGAAACAAAAACACAGATTTCAGGTAATCAGAATGATGCAAATAGTCTAAAGAGTTATGGCTAAGTAATTACAGAAAACTTATAACTAAATAACACCCCTACTTGAAACCAAATATTTCCAAACTTTACTTGAAAGAATAGAATTTTACAAATGTGAGGGTTAAATCTGCTATTCTACAGCTTGTCTAGGCAAAAAAGGAGGCAACTAAGAGAGACTAAAATGTTCTTTCTACATTCTCTTCCACTTGTAGATTGAAAGCAGCTTGGCCAGAGCAGAGGGTCAGGGTCACTGTGTGCTTTTATTTTGACACAAAACACCATGACCTGTTGAAGCTTAGGGAAAAGACATCACATTTAGATGGATTTTTAGCACAGACCACAGAGAAGCTATTCTGTACTTTAACAGGGGCACACATTCCAAATTATGCTCTGAACAGAATCTGGCTTTGGTGGGGAGGAGAAGTTTGTTGCTACCACAACAAGGACTTATGAAACATTTTAATAAACAGTAAGGCTTTGTCTGAAGAGAGAGCCTTGACAGCCAGTGTGCAGAACTCTGATATATGCACAGTATATTCAAACTGAACCACTGTTGTATTCTGAGAAACCATGGCAGAAGAGTGGATGAAATCTTGATTTACACAATTGTGCACTTATTGAAGTAGCCTTTCCCATAGTACTTTCACAGGGGGTTTAACTCTATGCCAGTCATGTATTCTCCTATCTTCTATCCTCATGCGAGTGGTTTTCACCCTTTAAGTAACAAGGGATCTTGTGTGGGAAATTGTTTGCTCATTATACCTCACAAAGAAAGAATCTCAATCTAAAAGATCATATTTTCATTAACTGCTGTAATCTCATGTTCTATGTGCATTCTCATTCCAATGAATACTCTCAACATTTTATGAACCACAGTTTTTCAGTGTTTACTGAAAAACTTTTTAGGAAAATATTTACAGTATAAAAACCATAAAATCTCTTCCTGGATCTATTAATACAAGAGAGACACAATTTAGACAACCAGGAATTAGTTTTACCAGACCTCTGCACCATTCTAGGCTTTGAATATCTACATCTCTGGCCATACCTGAGATACATCAGACTCATAAAGGCTGGAATGCAGAATCAGAACTCTGGGAACAACAGGATGGACATTTACCTAGTGGTTCTCATATGGGATGTACTCATAATGCTCTCAATCTCAGCATCTTCCTAAAAAAGAAAGAAGTAAAAAAAATCCTACTTGTAAACTTACATAGAAACTGAAGGACACGGAGTCTCCCTTGGAGCTTGATTCCAGCTCTCATGACTCACTGTTGGTGACTATTTAATTTTGTTTTCCAAACTCTCTCATTGTTTACCTCCAGTGAAGTTGCAGGCAAAATTTCCATTGACTTCAGAGGAAGTCGGATGGCGCCAGTGGGGTTCTTATAGTTTAAGAATGCTATCCAAATTTGTCACTAGATTCAAGAATTTGGGTTTAAAAGTCTTTTTGTATGTGGGTTAATTACTGCGGTAATAAATACAGCCACTTGTATGTACCAGGACATTTTATGTTCTCTTCATACTGTAATTAGATGTATTATCTTACATCAGTAATTAAGTTCAAATGTTCTCTTCTTAATCCTGTCATTAATAAACTGTAAAAAAATCTGGCCAGAACAAAACTAGAAAAAAATCCACTGTAAAGATCACTTGTAAGAGCTTAATCTGGTTTTTTTTTTTACTGCTGGCTTTCAGATACTGCCTCAGGGACTTCATTTGGGTGGTCAAGTAATTCTGCCTAATGAGTAATAATTCTACACCCAAATCTGTTTTATTCCCACTGAGTGGTAGCTCCTTATGCAAGTATTTCCACTTCAGTATTTAGGCATGCAGTTAATCCTAGCTATTTATATGACTAGATACCACTCCCTGAAACAAGGGATATAGTATTAGGTCGTGTAAAAAAAGTATAAAATTGCCCAATAAAATGCAAAAAATCCTTTGTTGAAAATATAGACATATTCAGGATGTAGACACCAAACTAATTACAATTTTTGGTTAAAAATAAAACATCTCAACATCACATCATAATGCAATTTTTTTTTCCTGAATTTGAGAGAGGCATTCATAAAATTCACATATCTGTTTTTGAGTAACAATGATTTTTTTAATAGATGGATTATCACTGCTGCCTGGACCTTTCACATATTGAGGTACTTTTTAGTGTTAAGAATATTTTACTGAATATCAAATGTAGTTTTATATTATCTTTGAGTAGGAGCTCTGTCATAATATTAACCAGCTCTGGTTTACTTTTATTTTCTGGCAAAAATCACTCATCAAGAATTGTTCATGTTACTTCAGCTACCAAAATCAACCACAGGAGCCATAGGATACACAGAGCTTTGGGACACAGTGGTGTTGCAGGAGCTGAAGTTCTTAAAGACTTTTCAGCCTTCAAGGAAGTAAGATCATCCATTTCAGGGAGGAAAAAAAAAAGACATTACAGGACCTTCTGGGCACCCACTCCAAAACACTTGTGTTGAAAATCTAGAAGGAATTCCTTTGTTAGTAGTTTAACTAAAAGCAAAGTTTGACAGCTTATCTTCCAAACATCTAAACATTATCAACTGCTTTCCTCCTCCTTTGGACAAAAAAGTATGTCATATTTCAGACACCAAAGTTCAGGATGTGAAATATGAATACATATATATGCACACTCTGGCAAAGGATTTTTAGACAAATATCACTGCAGCTCATATGCAATACAAAACTGAACAGTTCAGTCTAGGCATTTTATCTGCTAGACTTTAGGGGTGAGATTGTGACCCATTTCTTCAAGTTAATCGATCAGAATTACCAGTGAAAGCTGCAGCAGGCAATAGAGGCCTCTGGGCCAACGCACCACAGAGAACATACTGCATGTGGAGGTTTTTTTACCCTTGTAACCTTGCTGAGTTATAAATGCAGGTAAAGAACACAGTCAACATAAATATTTAAGCATCATAAAAAGTGCTACATGTGAAGATTGTTTGCAAACACTTCCCTGTTTCACAGTGCATGCAGGCATACACTCATACACAGCTACACGCTCCTGTGCACTGATACACAGCACAGCCTTAAAGGGTCCATATTTCCTTTTATCTGGAATATCTTTAGTTTTCAGATTTCAGTTTAGTTCAATCAAAGGTAGTCTACTTATGAAACAAAGATCCTTACTGCCTCTTCTGGCAAATTAGCATCTTAACCTCTCATTTCTCAATCAGGATATGGAATTTTGGTGCAGGCAACTGCCTGTCTCATCAACCTTCAGAGACTGCATTGTCCTCTGTGTATTCTCAAGCACTTTAAAAAGTAAATTTGGAAAAGCTCATGCAGCTGCAGCTGGCACAGTTTTGGCTTTGCACTGGGAGACCAAGTGCTACCATCTTGTCTTGGTGTCATATTATTTAGTTTTAGGTAGCCCTGCAAGGAGCAGGGAGTTGGACTTGATGATCCTTATGGGTCCCTTCCAACTTGAAATATTCTGCAATTCTGTGGTTGTTTCTAATAAAAAAATTCCCAGAAAAAAATCTCAAGGGCTGCCAGTAAGTATGATTTTAAAGCAAAATACAACAGTATAAAAGAAAATTAAGTATGTTCTATTGTGCCTTAAGATAACTTTCTGCCAGAGTAAATTTCTTAATACTCCTTTATACTTCAGGGCAGCAGCACTTTGAAAAATATAATACTCATAATACAAAGATTAGGAATAAAAATTAGGAATGATAATTTCATGTCAAACAGGATAAATTTAATTCCCAGGAAACAGACGCATTTGAGGACTATTGGCAGCAACTGGCACCTCTGCCTTAACTCTAGAGATGTCATACTCAGCCACAGAAAAAAACACTTTAAAGACATAATGATAATCCTGTTTCATACTGCAATAATAAAGGAAAATAAAGTAAATCAATGACTCTCTACTGCTTCTAATATTGTCTTTCCATTCTCCAGATCAACCCCTCCTTTGTCATCCAACAAATTGTCTCAATGGAGTAGAGGAGAGCACAGCTCCCAAACTCTGACACCTGTAAGACACATTCCTTGGTTTGGGATCTACCCATGGCCTGTTAAGCCCTTGTCCTGAAAAATTGGTAGTTTAGCTTATCCAGTGTGATTTCTACCCAATATTTTAAAAGATTAAAGCACAGACCATGAGCTACCTAAAGGGGGAATTTTGCTCCCCAGTATAAACCAGGGATGGGCGTGGGGAAATCTTTCCTTCTCTACTGCTCTGCTTTCTTGCTGAATTCACTGGGAACAGCAGAAGTTCAGAAACTCTGAAAACAAGCCTCTGTTATTTAAGCCACTTAAACTTGCATCTCTGAATCTTGTTGTCAAAGTACATTAATTCAAATTAGCATAAGTTGTATGTTTGGGGGTTTGGCTCAAGAGAGCCTTTAAAATCTGTTTTGCCTATGGATTCCTTAGATGTTAATTATTGCAGTTTGTTTTGCTGTAGTCTATGAATAAAACAAGAATGAAAAGCGTTTGGGAAGAAACAGAAGTGTGTAATAAAAAACACCAAAATGCTCACATTCTCCCTCACCTCCATTAAGGCTTTCTTCTTTCTTTTTCTCACACAAGAAAGTGAAATTCTGAAGCCAGCACCCACAGCCTTTTATAAGCCTGTCTGTAAGGGTAGCTGTTGCTTCATTTAGAATAGAGAACAGAAAGACTTCTTTTTTTCCCAGATATAACCATAAATCTCAGCAGAAGGCATCAGTTCCAGCTCACTGTGCCACAAGGCTGAGTTTTGCATTTCATTAATTTCTTTGAAGTCATCTGAGCAGATGAGGGAAGTGATTTGGGACATAGCTGTGCCCTGTGATGAAACCCATTTTTTTAGAGCTCTGAAGGCATCCTCACGGAGCATGTGAACCAGTCACATCTCTCTTCTGATCATTGTAGATGGTGCTTCCTCTTTTAAAGGTGCTACTAACATCTTGACCATCTACTATTTTTCCTAAATAAAAAGGTGCAAGGCATGAAATTACTAGAGTTTTTATGTCCACTCCTGTTATACCAGTGCTGCTGTCAGCTCCAATTTAACAGTAATGCTGTTAGAACCATAGTGTTCTATGAAAGAAAGACAGCTCTCCTTTAAGGTCTTATATACAGGAACACAAAAGTAGGGCTGTACTAAAGAAACAATGTCATCCAAATAACCAAAATGACATACTTAAAGGACAGACACCATGCAGTGGTTTTATCTCCTGAAAATTGACTTGGGTGCTGTGGAAACTAAAACACCATGTGATGTGGGCACTAATGGAACAGAACAAATGAGACTGGGAGAGAGGCACAGACTCTGAATAACCAGGGCTAAAATCCATAAATAGGCACCCAGCAAGCCAATTGCTATGTCCTAATGTCCTTCTCTAATAAACAGCAAAAGGATAAGATGCAGCACATCACTAAGGACATTGCTGCTATATTCTTTGTCCTGGGAAGTGTATATTGTTAAAAGACCCATTTAACTACAAACACAACTTTTTAACACAAAATTTCATCCTCACATAGACATGTCCAAAATGAAAGACGAAGAAAACATTTGTTTAGCCACTAAGATTATCTGTATGCTTGATAAGAAAGCAAGCTTTGCCATCCTTCACATAAATAAATAACCATCTTGGTCTGGTGCCTAAAATTCTGTCAAAATGATAAATATTTTATATAAAAATGTTTTGAGCCAGGTAGGGTTTCATCTAAAAATACAGAATAAATATGATTTTATTTCAATGAGACAAAATCACATAACTGAAGACATTAAAATGTAGAAAATAGTTTGGGGAAGCTGNATGGAGCTCGTTTAGCCCTGTAAGGCCTTCCAGCTAAGAGGTTAAACCTCTGTCCTAAGGACCTCGCTGCCAGCGTCCAAGCTTGCTAGGCCCTGGCAGATGAACCTTAGGACTAAAGGGTGAGTCCAGCTCTGCGCATGCTGTGTCTCACCTAAAAAAAATCCATAGCGCAGGCTCGAGGGTGCTATCTGCTATCCTCTTTTTATCAGCGCACTTGGAAAAGGCGCTGATGAGGAGCGTGGATGGAGCCCTCCCTGGATCTTCTTTCGCGAAGCCTAGCCACGACGAAAGAACCCTTTACTGTACCTCAAGTAAGCATGCTGTCACTCTAACAAACTGGTTTTCATTTGTTCAAACCACTCAGTTGGGATAATTTATATTGCAATAATTCTGGCAAACACATTTAGGAGAATTAATTCTCATTCCTGAAAGACACCACAGGTTTTTGTTGACTGAGGTGCAGACTATACACACATATATGTTCTATAACTTTGAACAGACTATTTAAAGCTGATATTCTAATTAAGCATCTCCAACCCGAATCAGAATCTACCCCTTCCAGCTTAAAAAATGCCTTTTAACTTTCTTTTTTCCTGGTCTTGCATGTTTCATTCACTGCTTAGTTCTGGAGGAAGTTTGTAGGATGGAATTTGTGGAATGGAGTGAGAGCTACAGTGACCCCACAGGAACTAATACTCCATGGTAATTTGCTGCCCCTTCAGCCACACCAATGCAAGCCATTACGAGAAGAGATGGATTTTGCTTTGGTTTGTTTTTTTAAACGTAGTGCATTTCAGTAATTCAGCTTACTGAGTAGCCCCACACTGCTGTTCTTGTGCAACAAGGATGAGGTTTCTCAACATCTTAAACCAATCTAAACTGGCTTTGCTCCCCCTCTCTCTTGCGATCTCCACCCCTCTCTTATGCTGGCACTGATGGTTCCCAGTGACTCGGAGCTGGTTCAAAGGGCTTAGCAGAAATCTATTAGGCCTTTCTGTAAGGTTTCCTGGCACTCTTAGTGCCAGGGGCAGTACAAGAGAGAGGGTGGGGGAGCCAGAGGCAAGTATTAAGATGAGACCATGGCTGTGCTGACTCAGATTGGTTTAATTTGTCACAGAAGTGCAACCTGAGGGTATAGTAAACTCTAGCGTGGGGGATATGAGGCGCCAGCACAGAGGAGGGGACTGGAAACTTCTGAAGGGAGCTTTTCCAGCAATGCTAACTTCTTGAGTAATTTCAGCCACAGGGCTAAGATTGGCATAGGTGGAGCCTGGAGCTGCTCATGGTATGTCCTGTCATAGCTGCTCCTACTGCGTGCGGAAGGCAGAGAACCAGTGCATTTGCCACACCTCAGAGACTGAAGGATTACTCTACAGGCTATGGTGAGACAGCTTTTAGAATCTTTCCCTGTTTTTTAAGTCAAAACCTTATAAAGACACTGCCTGTTGAATCACTTTACAAGTTGGGCTGCTGTTTGTCTTTCTACTCTTCCACTCATTGCATCTGCAGTGTGTTAACAAGTATTAACAACTAACATTATGACTTTTTCTTGGAGTCTTTTCTCACAGGGAACATTTTTGTGCCTTTTGAAAGCAGAACTGCAGACAGATCAGACTGAACATTCAGGTCTCACATTCACACAGTAAAGGGTATTCATCTTCAAGCAGATAAAATATAATCAAGTCTGCAAGGATAATGTCATGTCTGGTCAGTGAAGGAGGACCACAGTTTCCCTTGTAGCACAATGACATATTTAAACCCTCTTTTAAGCCCCACATATAAAAAGGGGAATTGCCCCACACGCTGAATTTATGCTTTTGGGGGAAAGTGATTTGACAAGCATTTCAAAACTGGAAAGGATTCTCAGAAATTTCCTAGACAACTCGTCACGGTCAAAATCAACAATATCATGGAGGAATTCAATTATGTTCTGTACAAATTCATATAAAAAAAAAATCGGGAAGAGAATAAAGAAAAAGATGGCACTTCGAGAAGTTATTTGTTTTGGCAAGCATCCTGCTCTGTGCAATTCCACAGGAGCTGCCAGAGAGTTTATAGAGGGTTCAACATTTTTATTTCAGTCCTTCTGGCCACTTTCAGAGGACAGTGACCTGTAGGAAGCATTATGCATGCTTACTCAGAAAAATGTCTGAAATACCACTGTAGACTCCAGCTGTTCAAGAATGATTTAACTGCTGGCCATGACCAAATGTGGATGACAATAGTTAATGTGGGATTCCCATCTCAGTAGAAATTTACTTCAGCATCTGTGACAATCAACAATAGAAGGAAACTGAGGAAACCAATAGCAGGATTTCCTTTGATAATTCACTTTTATTCTTTCTTCCCTTAAATCCCTTTATTCTTGCCTTGTAAAAATTGTATACATCTGTATCAGCTGAAGGGAATGCAACTTTAGGCCTGAAAACACTTCAATCCATCAGCAAAGAGGTGTGGCAGCAGGTCAGTCTGCTGTCACACAGGAAGGAAGCACAGCCTTCACTCTGAGCCACAAGAAGTAGCCAAGGAGGAAAACATCCATACTTAGATGGTGAGTACAGTAGGATCCAGCTCTGGAGGAAAGTTGTGTGTAGAAGATACCATTGTGCAAAGCTGCTCAGTCACCAATTTCCAGCAAACACCAGTGTGTATTTATGTTCACAACAAGATACTGAGATACTGTCTGCATCTGCCCTAAGGATGCTTTGCCCATTAGAGAGGATTTTACTGCAGACTAGTTCTAGTCTAGCCTAACAGGTCAGAAGTGATCTGAGTACATAAGAAGCCTTATTGGTTGAGAGCTTTCCAGTTTGGTCTGCATTGTAATGCAGTCTTGGAGAGAACAAACTGCAAAAAAGTTGGCATAAGGAGCTCTGTTTCAGAAGTGAACTCCTGGTATAAACTAAAATGACAATGCTGATGGTGTTATAGCAGCTGATTTTCCTCTGCCTCACTAGTGAATGGGTTGTGAATTCAACATCCTAATAACAGACAGAAAGGAGATATGCTTACCTTGGAAAGGAATTACCAATGATGATCCTTGAAAGGATAGATCCTACCACTTCCCCAGGACCACATCAGAGAAATGACTTCTGGTAAGAAGTTATGAGATCACAGCAAATCAACTGCTGAGAATACCCAAGCAGCTACAGCATGACACAAGCTCTCCATAACAACCAAAAACACCTGTGTGAGAGGGTATAAAGTTTAACCACATTATACATCTCAAATGAAAGTCTCACTTATCAATCACTTCTACAAGCTTTTTGAAGTTTCTTAAGAGTGAATGCTAAAAAAATTTTCATCAGAGAAGAATATCATGTTCAGAGCTGGTGAAAATCAATACTCTCTTTCTATTCCTTTTCTTGTCCAGGGTTGTTGTGATGTATCATACTAGTACAAGCACAACCAACAACAGTTAGTTGCACAAAGAAGCTGAGGGATATTGAATCAGCTCTTGGTTGGCTGCCTAGCTTCCTCTGAGTTAGCAGCAGGCTCCAAAGAAAACACTTTGAAGTGTTCAGAAAGACTACTGTGAAGAAAAAAGATCATATGCAATAGTGTCTTCTACCCACTGTCAAACAGCCCAAACCTTTGGAAATGCAAGTCATTTATCTTCAGAAGACTAGAGGAGAAGCAGTGCTTTGGGGAGGAAACATGAATAAAGTAACCTGGGAAACCCATGCTATGGCCATCTAAACAAGAAATCTTCCTCTGTAGTACTACAGCTCTTGCTTTTGATAATTTCCATAACTGATGACTTCTGAAAAATTCCAAAGCAGGATTAAGTAACAAAAACAGTGACCCTCTGGGTTCAAAAATCTATCGCAGGAGATGTCTTTATGCCTTATCAACTTCAATCTTTTCAACCAAACATGGTCTTCTTGGGTTGGGAGGACAAAAGCAGGGCAAGTTAGCACACTGGGACTGAAGCATGTACATGAACATGAGTATACACTTCAGTGGTAAGTCATCCTCTGCTTTCTACATTTGATTAATGAAAGCTGTTTTCTTCTGTGAATGATCAAAGCTTCCATTAAAACTGAGTTTCTGTAAAACTGGATGAAATCTCAATCCGGGGCCTCAAAGAAAACATCCAAAGGTGCACATGCTCACAAACACCCTTTCAAAATGTTTCTAGTTGGCTGATCTCAGAGCAGATCTGTGGATATCTCAAATCTGATATGATTGTACTGAATTTGGACACTTCATAAAAGGGCTTAGAGTGAGCAAATGGGAACATGTGGGCCAGCTCTTCTCACTCATATCAGTGCAAATTAAGAGTAACATTGGATTTATTTTTTTTGACAAGTTACAGAAGTTGTATGAAAGAATCCAGTTTCTGGGAAACCCAGGGCTTTTGCAAATTTGTGTTTAGCCTGACAAAACATATCAAACAGGAAAGTATTTTTGGCATTTGGCTCAGAAAGCGTTTTTATTTTGAAACTAGCTTTTTAATTAAAAAAATAGTTAAATAAATCAAAAGTAAACCCAATCTCTAGGGATCATGTCTTTGCTTTCTCCACAAATGGGAAAAATCTTACATTTTCGTCAGTATGGAAGCTGTCAGTTCCTTTTCTGTGGGGAGATAAAATAAAGGGAAGCAGATAATATAATATCGTGCCCAAGTCATTTCAACACTGTATGCACTCTCTTTCCATGGGTCAATTTTGCTTAAGCACCAAAATCAATTAATATTTTCAGATTCTTTCATTTCACAGATCAGAAAAGACCTCCAGCAAATTTGATTAAGTCCTGAAGGATTTCTTGCATTTAAACAATGGAAATCTCAAGGAGCTTCACAGAAAGTTTGTACTGATAAGTCCTTATTAAAGACAACAGATTCCCACTTGCAGTGAGTACACTTTTCATTTGAGCAGCACAAAGACTATCCAAGGCTGCATGATGTGGCCAGGGAGCTGACCCAGTGTCCTCTAAAGTCAACAGAAATCTTCATACTCTTTGGAGGATTACTTCTTGATTTCTTTTTGTCTATGTAAGGTATTTGGAACTTTATCTTCTATTCTTAGTCTTCCCTGAAAGACAGACTTTTTCCAGGTTAAATAGCCTGATGAAGTGTAGTATGGACTGCTCTCTGAGATGTTTTAAAAGCTAGTAAAAGAGCTCCTCGCATTGTGATTCCATTTTCTTATCTATTTATTTATGTTAGACTGTGAGATATCCAGATTAGACAGATATCTAGGACAGGGGGAGGGAAAGAGTGAAAATATCAGTCCTAGATTGGCTAAGTATTTGTTTAGTTCAGGCACAGGAAAAACATCTTAAAATCCCCTTTGTCTTTGACAGAAAGGTTGAAGAATGACCATGGCTTCAAGATGTTACTTGGCTTTGACCAGAAAAAAAAGCCTGTTGAAGATTGTCATTACACAGATAAGTCACTGAGAAAAAGCAGGAATGAAGTCATAGGGATGAGTTATATATTACCAACACTCATTAGGAGAGAAAGGATATTGCCAGGCCACAGCTGTTAACAAGTTCTCAGACCTTTCCTGCATGCTGTGAAGGACTAGGTCATTGTGTTGGAGCTACAGTGCATTTCCTTCCCAAACTTGAGGCAGGAAACAGGAGCACAAGGGAACAAAGGAAAAAGAGAAGTCCAGAGATAGTTTCTTTATAACTACATGTGACATTACAAAATATTTCCTTTCTCTTCCTCCATAAAAACTTATACATTAAACTAAGCTATAAACCTGGATAAGAGGTGGTCTTCAATCTTCCTTGGAGTTGCCTTCTTTTACTCCAAGTTCAAACTTTTGTAGTATTACTGGTATCACTTACTCTTTCCTTTCCTGCCCAGCAAAAAGCCTGAAGTATATGATTTGCTAGCCAAGAAAAAAACAGAGAGATTGGTAAATTACCAGAAAACCCTCATGATTAGTTCCCTCTCATTTTAAAGGGGATTTAGTGGATTTATTGCTTAAAATGTAATTTTTTAGAAATTGCTTTTCTTGTCCTCCTTTTCTCTGAGTAAAAGAGTAGTGTTCATTTTCTCCTGGAAAATATTCATCCTAGTCTAGTAAATGAAGATTTGTAAGTCACTGTTACTGCTAAGTCAAAGGCACTGGAAGAATGTGTGCACTCCAAGCCTCCTTTGACTCCAGTAGGCTTTGTACTGGGATCTCTACAGGGAAACATAATATGAAACTAAATAAGTTTTCCAGTAATCACATTTTTTCATTCTTCCTAATGCAATAAGACACACCAAAGAATGCTCATTATTAACTCATTAGACTTCCAAATATATTTTCCCCAGTTAAATATATATACAAATAGCTTGAGGATATAGTTTTAATAGTTCCCCTCAGTATTAATTATAGAAACAAAAAAAAAGATTAATTCACACTTCTACTGAAATAGTTACATGCTGAATTTTAAGCAGGATCTTTCCATAACAGAATTGGGAGTATTACCTCTGGGATAATGCATATAGTAAAGGAAATTAAAAGAGGTTGCAAAGCAAAAGTAAAAGTAAAGCTGGCTCTAACTGAAGTCCATGGCAAAATTCCTTTAAACTGCAGAAAGACATGACCAAGCCCCAGCAGTCTGGATTCACTACAAAGCAAAGATTTTAAAAGTAATAAATGTAAGGAACAGCAAAACAATTATTAACACTATGAAGTTAGAAATCGTACTTATTAATATTTAAAATACATCTCCAAATGCACATTTTAATTTAGCTTTTAGGATTAGTATGCCTGTTACTAGCACAAAGCAAGGATCTAGCCTAATTAGGTTTTTTTTCTTCACAGTATACATGCAGTATAAATGCATATATATTTGTATATATCTTTACCATGTGTGCCTGCAAAGAGAGGGAAGGACCATAGTTACATGGGCAGGAAACAGAAAATGTTCCATTTTTCAAGCTTATCTTTGCCTTCAAATCATTACAACGCCAGATTTTATCAGGAACTCTGCTTTAAGAAAGCTACAGAGAATTTCTATTCCAGATGGAGTCTACAGTGATGTTACAAAGATAATATAAGGAGCAGAAAGTGGAAGCAGATGTGTCATTTCTGCAGAGATGGATTACATTAGCGTGAAACTCCTCAAATGTTATGTGAGTTTTGACATCTGCAGCAGTATTTTCAGACCTAGGTAGACTTCTTCCACACCCCCTGTGGATTTCCTGGTTTGGATGGTCATTTCTTTACAGCTTTGTAGATTGTAAGGAACCAACTAGTCTGATCCTCTCACAAACTGCAGGACTTCCCAGAATTCATTCCCAAAAAACAAGCTTGCCTTGAAATCCAGCAACAGACAAATCATCATTATACTTGCTAGCCATACTGGTGAAATTTGTGCTGCTAGACCAAAAAGCCAAAACCAGCCCTCTCAGGAGAGCCATCCTCTGACCCAGCTCATAAGATTGTCACCACTTTTTCACAGTTATTAGTTCCTCTGTTTCACTGCTGTAACTTTTTATTTTTTGATTCATTACTTTCCCCTATGGAAAGAAGTTATTCTCTGTCCCTCTCTTTGCATCGGTACTCCAAGCCCTTCTTTTTGTTTGGTTTCCTTCATCTGCTATATTACTGATTGTCCTCTCCATGCTTTCACCAGAATGCCAAATCACTTTATGCTATTGTCTTCCTCAAATGAACTTATCTCAATATCAGAAAAATAAGATTGCAAAAGCTGTTTTCTGTACACCTGTGTCAATTGACGCTGACACTAGGACTCTTCATTTTCCAAGTAAAAGTTCTTCAGCACCATCCCACAATTTCTCCAGCTTTTGTTCTTTTACAATATCAGTACGGGATTATTTTTTCCCAGCTCTAAATAAGAACAAATATTTAGAAGGAAGCTTATCAAGCTAGTTGATTTTAAAATAAGCAGTGTGAATGGCATGTGCCTGATGTCCTTCTTGACTACTGGCTGACTAGTGTAAATAGATCTCTGGGCTCTTGCTCTGTGTTCAGGACATGACTACTTACTGAGCTGTGCTGCCTCTTTCTGTCATTCCAGACAATTCTACCACTGTCTTCTAGAAATGGAGCAATAGAATATTAAAATTGCTTAGTGTATATTGAAATTTCCCTCTTACATTCTAGAAATTACTGGCAGTTTTCTCTATGTGCTTTTTTTTTTTTTCTTCCTTAACAAGTGCTGAATGATTCTTATCCTCTGACTTGTACCACTGTCAAATTTGCCTTTTTCCCATCTTTACATAAATTCTCTTTTTTTTTTTTTCTCTTTTGGGTTGTTTGGGTTTTTTTTGGTTGGTTTGTTTATGTTGGTTTTGGTTTGGAGTTTTTTTGTTGGTTTTTGTGTGTGTGTGTTTCATGACTGTTTCCACTTTCCCCTTGAGATAGGGTTTTGTTTTGTTTGGGTGGTATTTTTTTAAGAAAACAATATGGTCTTTTCTCTCAATTGTGGCTTTTGAAAAATTTGGTAAAATATTCCTAAGCAGTTCCCAATTATCATTCACATTTTTCTGTTTAAATGCTTTCTCCCAAATGACTTCGCTCTTAATTGTTTTCAGTTTTATGAAACTGCTCTTTCAAAGCACTGAAAGGGGGGAATTTAAATTTTTTTTCATGGTTTTTCCTCTTTTAAACACTTTTATTTTGTTTTAAACACTGTTTTATTTTTATTTATTTTTTATTTTATTTTTTTAAACACTGTTTTACCTAATAAAATATCACTGAAAATCTATAACTAGGCATTAACTATAGTATTAACATGAGCTTTGAATTTTCCTTTTACCTATCAAGGTGAAGTGCAGTAGAGGGATCAATATTCCAGAAAAACTTTCAGAATTAAGAGATGGCTAAAAAGAAAATCCTAAATGCTGAAAATAAGCATTTAAAGCAGCACTCATTATTGCTGCTGCAATATTCTTATGAGAAGAGCAAAATTAAAAACAGGATTTGATTCATAATTTGCTACCAGACAAGTAGATCTTTTCCACGCAAGACTAGTCAGATCTTCTCAAGACACAAACTCACCACTGCACTTCATATTTCCACTATTCCTCTGAAAAGTTCCTCAAGTATCTGGACTTCTGGATGCTTGGTGAAAAGAGACAGGCTCTGCAGTAGAACAACCAATCTCTTTAGGGAACTAAGGCGAACAGGGCTTTAGAGCAACAGTATATCAGTGCTGATCAGCAGCTCAACAGACAAGCTGTGTCATCAAGCTGAATTGACATAGGCTTCAGCTGGATCAGAATTACAACTGGATAACAATTTTTCTTTTGTTGTTTTTTTAGCATACATTCCATCCCAAATTTTAAATCAATTTGGTGGTGACGTAGAAAAATAAGAAATGCTGACATCCTTCTGTGTGCTTGTAGTCAAAGTTAAATTCATTTGAAACTGATATTCATTGCAGACCCACTGGAAAAAGTACAGAAATTTCTCCCAAGTGTTACCTAATTCGATTATGGGCTTTGTTTAATGATTCAGAGCACACTTTAGACCATTTTTCCAATGTGTTCCTTAAGTAAATAATCACTATTCTTAACAGGATTAAAAGGTATCTAGTAACTCGCTTGAATTACAAGAGAATTAGTTGAAGTAGTCACTTGAAGAGATCCAGTGTGGAATAGGCTGAAGTAATTTGGATGCCAAGATCAATTTCCTTATTACTGTAAGGGAACTGTTGCTTCTGAAACTAATGACACTGAATTGAAAGATTGTCAAGATCACACTGCCAAATAATGTTAATAGATTAGCTGGAAGGGGCAAGGGATGGTCATTTATGGGAAATGCAGCCTTCAGGTTTACTGACATATCAAAAGTGTTTCCAGACAACTTTAAGGTATGTGGTTTGGATTCCCCTTTGAAATAACTACATCTGTCAGTGCTGATGTGTTTTGTCTGTACCTGGTCAGTAATAATGCTCATGAGGGGGCCCAGGTCATTGGGGGTGGGTGTTTGTTTCACAGTGTAGGCATGGAGATGGTTATTCTTCAGCAGCAAACTCACTGACACATCAGTCACTGTGCTGAATGCTCCTACTTGAGAACTATTTCAAGAATAAGAGCAGACTTATCTGGTCAGCAACTTCCATTTTGTGTACCAGGAGAAAGGCACTAAATTTTTCAGAGCAGTTACTCTTCATTTCACTCATCATGGCAGGAAGTGAATGATTAAAACAGGTAAGCAGAAAAGTTCAAATCATTGCTTTTCTCACTTTTGATGACTGATTTGAAGGAAACAAAACAGCACAGAGTGGTTAGAAACAAAAATATTCAATCAATCACATTTGTAACAGTCAGACAAATCAAAGTGAAAAAAAACCACATTTTTTCAATTAAACATTCTGTTTAGAAAATGCTTTTCCTGGAAAAAATATTCTATTATGAAACTATTTAATGCCTTTAAAACCTCTAAGTGTGTGGGTTTAATCTTTTGTAAGTATAAAGCACTATCAAAAGGTATTACAGCTTTTCTGTTGATGTAGAAGAAAATTCTCAGGTCCACTGAAGTGAATGGCAAAACTGGTTATGACCATTTCAGTAAAGGAATGTCATCCATGCTTTTACAAAAGGTACAAGCAGAACATTTCCAACCTCATCAGGCCACTAAAACTTGAAAAGTTATAACAAAAGAGGGAAAGAAATAGAACAGATTGAAAATATTTAATTAGGAGATCCTGATGGATTGTGTCAGCTTTCCTTCTATTCCAAATTTAATCTAGCGTAAATCTGAAGCTGGCATGGATAAAGTAATAATGATTAGGAGAAACTATAAAGCAAACACCCTTCTCATTTCATTCTCATTTATGTATTATGATATGACTCAGCTGGCTCTCAAACAAATTGGGCAGTGAGAGAGATTTAAAAGAAGTAGCAGCTCATCTGAATGGCAGCAGTTTTCCAGAATAAAGAGGAAAATCCATTTTATTTACAAAAACTCAGCTGTTTCAAAGTGGCAGAATATGTCTGCGAGAAAAAACATCTATGGTGAGTACAGTTAAGCAACTGAAGCTTTGCAACTGAAAAAGCATCCCCTCTAAATGAGTAAGACATATAGGAGATCTCTTTCCTCTGCTGGCGATGGGCACAGACAGCGATGCAGGAGCACAGCTGTCCCTCTCCTCATGCCAGTGACAGCAGTGATACTGCTGACAAAAATGAGATTTCCCTGGGTGCACATAGTGTCCAAAAACCAAATAGGAAGGGACAGTGTCAATGAGGTTTTTAATAATCATAGGAACACTGAGGAGATTGTCAGGGAAATGAAGGTTGTGGAGAGACAGACTGCATAGAAGACTGTAGGTGATGTCTTCGAATTGTGGAGTCGGGGCAAAATTTCTCCTGGCATCTGCAGAGCCATGAGCTCACCCTCAGCATGTAAAACAGTGAATACAAAACTTATTAAAGTGAGTGAATCATTTCCACATCAGAAAGAATTCTGTCAAGGAATCACTCCTCCTGATAAACCTATTACAATGAGTCAAAAGCAAATCTTCTCATTGCCTACTAATAGTGATGTAAGTGAATCTTAAAACGACCTTGAGAAAGAAGCTTCTGGATTTACGGAACACTTGATATGGCAGCATGTTAACTTGTGACAGGAGACACAAGACTTCTCCCTAATCTTAACAATTTGAAATAAACTTCAGAGCATAAGAGAGGTATGTCAATTATTCTATATGAAGGGAGTTACTGTCAAAAAGCTCCCTACATACCCAGGGGCCAATATTGGTGAGGGTCTTCCTGAGATCTAGCACAACTGAATAAAATCTCTGTAGCTAGCCTTGGTCAGAATACACTTCTTAATCATCTTATTTTACCTAGTAACAGGAGTTATGTTACTACTGAAATAAAACATTAGGGACACCAAGAGCCCTGAAGAGAATTAGCCTGGATGAAAAGCTTACATCTTGGTTTCCAGCAGCTAAAATCTACCCCAGCCTCTTCCCTCTCCACTCATTTTCCTCTGCTGAAAAGTGACAGTGATTGATGTCTTCTCCCACCCAAAATATGCTGTGGTTATTACTCCTTATGGTTAGAATTAAGCTAACAGCCCAGCTCAAACACTCACCCATTTAGATGAAGTATTTATTAGCCACGAATCCCTCTGTTCTTACACCACCTCAAAGTTCTCGTGTACGTCAGTGAGGAACACAAAGGAAAGGACTCTGGCGTTCAGTCAGAGGCTCCAGCACCAAACCCTCTAATAAGGCAAGCAGGCATGGAACAGTTCCGAAGGCCCAGATGTTTAAACCATATGAAGCTGTAGGAGAGAATAAAGAGCAGCTGAATTACAAAGGAGGGAAGGATACAATGTTTGTCTATGGTTAAACTACTGTAAACTTTGAAATCTGTATTATGGAACCCATTAGAAAACCCATAACTTTGATTTAAAAGTAATAGTCGTAAGAGTCTTACTTGGCCATTATTTATGGTGTAATGAGAAGGTATGTTACTAGAATCCCACTGACTAAATAGATGGATTTCATTAAGACTATCCTGATGAAGAGTAAAAATGAAGGGAAAAGGAAATAATTTTTATTTGATGCCAATTTATTTTCATAGAGTGCTTTGTGCTGCAGAGATCTAGGAAGATGAAAAGACAGGGAAAAACTTCTCCCTTTCTTCTGCAGCAGAGAGGAGCTTTTTAATGGCATTTGAAGGGCGGAAATGACCTACTTCCAGTTGCTTCTATATTAAGAATCTGGCTACATATCCAAGAGTTGCCTGAAGAATCAAAGCAATGTACAAATTCAGATCAGGATTGATTTGTCAACACATTGGTTAAATAGAAAATTTGTTGCTAAAGGATGTGCCGTAAAAATGAGTACTTGAAAGTCTGCCCTTGTAGGGTCCTTCAGGGACATAACTCAGATGCTTGCCTTGCCTCTCTCCCTGCTCCCTCCTGCTCCCCCCTGCTCCCCCTTCCTCCTTCCACTCTGATGGCTGCCCTGGCAAAGCAAAAATCACAAAAGCATAATGCCTTTGGTCCCTCTTTCAGGTCATCTTTTCACTCCAAAGGGCCCACAAACCAAGTCTTCACAAAGTGAAATCAAGACTGTTGTGGCCACTGCATGTGTCATGGGGACTCCCTTCCCACAGGACTCCAAGGAGCATCAGGAGCTCACTTATCCACCCCTATCCCAAAACTGCTCCTTCCACAGAGGTTTGCCTAAAGACAGAACTCTTCCAGGAATACTACTATGACCAAAGCGAAGTGACCATTCTGTCTTATGGATTCAATTTCAAAATAAGCATCAGGTGAAGGGGACTGGCAGAAGCCTGGAGGCCTCATGTCCTCACTAATAAACCAGCACCACACCAATGTCTGCAGAGGGCATGCAGTTGAAAGGCTGCTCTCCTCTCCCTCTTCCACAAGAACGTTACATGGTGGTTTATGCTTGTGCTATCACAACACAGACAATAGGTCACGTACCATCATTTCTGGGGCTACACCCACCCCAAACAGAGAGTAGGTGGGAGAGGAATGAATGATCCAGCATTTGCATATGGTTATCTTATGGTATCACAGGAAGGACACAGACCCTTCTGAACTGTTAACTCCAGGCTTGTATTATAATTAAAGACATAATATAGTCTATAGTTAGTTTTACTGTAACTAGAGAGAGTTCTGTTCTCAAACTCCATCTTTCTACTTCCCAGCTCGAATAGCCACTTGCTCCCAGCTAGTTGTGTGCTGCCACTTTCCTACACCCTAGACCATGTTTCTAACTTGCTACAGTTGGCTTCCCCAAGCATGCTAGTGCTTTTCTACTTCCAGACCACAATCACCACCTCCTGAGGCAAAGGACCAGATCTAGGTGCAGCCTTCCAAGTGACTGCTCAGGCAGCCCCAGGTTCAAGATGCTAAAACTCTTTTGGTTTCACTGGAAACAACTCCTCTTTGATTCTAGGCCATCCTTCAATGTTCAATGACAGCTTGTATCACTAGCCCATTAGTCACAGCTATAACTCAAGCTTTTTTAGCTTCACTTGTTGCCTACTGATGCACTTCTGGCTTATTGTTCCTAGGTGTGATCCTTTGCACTTTAATAACTCTATCCACTTCGGATGGCTGAAGCCCTTACCCTAGCAGCACTAGATTCCAGTCCTTACCAATATCACAGCAATATTTGCCAAATCTATGTCACCCAATCATTTTGTGAGAACCTCTGGTGCATTGCTGCTGAGACCCACAGCCCAATGGAGGATGAATTCTGCAAACAACTGCATCTCACTGAAGAACTGGAAAAAAAAAAAATAAATATTTCTGTTTGCAGCTTTTCATGATGAAGTTGCATCTACTCGTGTGCACACGTGCTTCTCAGATGTACCCGTGTCCACACAGAGCATTAAAAAAGTAGCCTTTAAAACTACTCAGTCGTTTTGGCAATTTCACACTCTCAGCTATTAAACTAATGTCCTGAGTAGCTGATTTTTCTTTGGGATGACTTGTTCTTAGGCAGACTGGAAATCCAAATTATGAAAAAAAATCTGATGCTTCCATTTCTTGTTCCTATCCTAAAGTTTTAAACTGTTGATGTTGATTTATTAGGAGCTTAACAGTCATTGCAAGAAAATAAAAGCCATCAAGTCTTTTTCACTCATTTACTTCTAGATCTACAAACTTTTTGGCCATCACTGCCTTACAGTGACACCCTCTGGAAAATCTGTGAGGAGAGGAAAAGCAGCTCTGTAGAGCAACAGTGTGAGAGATGGGTATGGATATGAATCCACATAGAACAGCTTTGGAGCACTCATTCCTGACAGGCTTCTGATGTTAAAATACCTAGGCAGTGTTGTTCCAGAAATATACTACAGCATCAAGTAAGAAAATGAATCTATCACTAAGTAATTAATCTGGTAATATCTGTTTTCTTCCATAAAAGTGTACTGAAGTGTAGGATGGCAGGAATATCACCTTCTCCTTAGCATCTTAGAGGTAAAAACAAAACCAGAAAAAATTATTTTTGCTGGATAAAAATTATTCTGTTTCAAATCCTCTCTAAAAACCCTGCTGGATGTTGAGAGGGGCACTTGTGTTAATGCTAAAAGTCTTTAAGAGAGAATAGCAGTTTAAATACACACTTCTAGCTTGGTCAGGCAGGCAAAATGGGGGAAAAAAACCTCATAATCCATTAAAGGAGAAAGGCAGAAGATGTGAGAATACGTTTTCCATTTCCAGAGAGTAGTTCATCTGCTGACAATCCACTGTCATGGCACAGCTCCCAGTTTCATCTGCTGCTCCCTCAGTGTTTAAGTCAGAAGGCAGTTACACCAGCACCAGCAGCAGTTTGAGGCTGCTCCCAATGCACTGTCACAAGAGCAGCTCTCTTGTGTCCCACTAGACACATAAACAAGTAGGGCTTTGAGGTTGGTTGCCATTTAAGCCAATACAAGTTTTACAAGTAAGGTCTGGGATCTGGGGATGGCCATGTTTGGTTTGTTAGCAGTGCTTCTGCAGGAATGGTGTAGGAATAGACAGCTTATTATAAAAAGCTGAAATGTAACTAAAAGCAGAGCCATAGGCCCCCACAAAGAGTAGGGCAGGGTGAGTTTCCAAATTCTCAGCTATGGACGTCATAAGTAAGAACTCCAGAATGTCTCAACATCCTTATTCACATTGTCACTGATGACCCCAGTACCATGAGTCTTCATCCATTTGTATAACAGTGCCAGTGCTAGCTGTAAATTTCCAGCTCATTACTTAGTATACGTAAGCATGAAATCAGCACAACAATGATGATTTAAACCAGATGAGGGTCTGACCTTTAGTTTGGACACAAGAACATGTGGGAGAAGCAACTGTATTATGTGGGAAAGAGACATTACAACTACCAAAACAAAGCATTTGTCAGGTGAGCTTGGCTGTACTTACAGGGGACTGAACCCTGTGCCCAAACCCATCAGCCTGGCTGGTACAAGATGCTGAGTGCTGCTACCACCAAGTCCTCACCACTGAGAAACAGGGCAGGCTGGCAGTACAGAGTGGAAAACCTTGGCCTGATTTGCCACCTGCACAGACAGGCTGCACCCAAATGTACTTGGTCATGCCCAGATTTGCAATCTCCAGAGCAGTTCAGGCTGCAAAAATGTCCTGTCTGGTCCCAGTGGAATCTGCACATGGCCAAAACCTGCATTTAGTCCCAAGCAACTGCAAATTGCCCTACTGGTGCCACCAAGAGAGGACTTCAGTCTTCAGGAGTCTGCTAAATACACAGCAGAGATATTCCCAATACCTATTACTCTAATTATTCATTTATTTCTAAAGGTTTTCCATTCTTCTTTGTGGTTTGGTAGTTCCTCCTTCTGATTCCATCTGAAAGAGGGCTTTACCAATCCAAAAAATGAATTGTATTTACATTACAAAAAGAAGTTGAAGAGACCAGGTGACAAATCCCCATCAGCTGGGGGTTTCAGAAATACCAGGTATTGTAGGATTTTCAGTAAAGCAAGGAATAGTCAACTCTTATTTTATTCCCATATAAATCTAATCTCATGACATCTGTGGTGTTATTCCTAAAGCTATGCCCTCTGGAAATCACAAAGCTGGGTATAATAGGTGTATTATGGAGACTGTAAGAAGGAAGGAAATATAGCATGTACTCACTGGAACTCATGGGAGGAAAATAGGAAAGAAGGAGAAGCATCAGGCATGATCTGAGACTAGTGGAGAGCAGCCCAGTGATTTAAATGTGAGGGGCTTAGAGCTGGAATGCAAGCAGATGGTTATCTTAGAATTTGATTTTCTTCTTTTAAAAAATGGTAATCAGATTTGTCACAATAAGCAATAAGACTTTTTTAGAGACTTGCAATAGATGCCCTCACTGACAATCTAGAAACACCACTGCAGTTGAAGCATTAGAGAAACTGAAAGACGAAAAGGCTTTTGCAAAGAACAGCTTGAGGCAGTGACTATGAGGTTTTCTTTTTTACTGAAGATTTTTGCTGAATGTTAAGCAAAAGTTACTAAGATATAAGGGATGCATGTATTTTTCACTGGTAACTATGAGAGTCACATGGCTAGAACAAGAAGCTTATTTCAGCCTAGAGGTAAACCATTCGTCTTGAAACCATGAAATTAAAGAGAAAATGAGAGACTGAGATACAGAAAGAAAGAGAGCAAGTGTGTATATTTGCCAACAAAACCAACATGCTGGCTGGTATTGCTCAGTACAGAAGGCTCCCTGCCCTTCACTGTATATATAGTTACTATAAATTGCCCCTCATAACATATTTAAATGCAAGTTTCAATTCAAGAAGCAATCTTCAAAAAGGAGCCTTTTACTGCAATAGTAATCCATATTAATTTACTACAACAATAACAGAAGTCAGTTTGCCAGTTGGTGTTCAGCATTTACTATAAAGCTTGAAATGGAAACTGTGGCCTTGATGAAAACTGTAAAATTCCAGCAAATGGGATTAGTCATCCTTTTGTGTGCCCCAGTTCCACGTATCAAATAACAAGCAGTGACACCCTCAGCTACCAAGTGGAAGTAAACATACTTCAAAAAGGGAAAAAAAGCCACAGAGAGGATGAGTAACACTTGACATTTTCATGTCCAGAATTTCTGTAAATGTCTCTCTCCCAGAGGAAAAATATCTTCCAAATATTTAGTTCTTTGTGGTATTTCTCCTTGATAGAGTACTGCAAAATCCAGAGGGGGGAAACTTTTCATGAAAACATCTTAATATTTAACTCTTTGCAACCTGGGACAGTTCAAGGCATTTCAAATCATGATTAGTATAGCAGATGTCAAAGGGGAAAGGATTTCAATCTAAAAGTTTCCTGGCAGTTGTGGTGAACTTCACTGCCTGCTCTCTCCTCATCCAATAGTGCTCTGAGTCTTTTAATTTAATCCTCAAGAGAATTCCATCAAACAAGAAGCTATGATCACACAAATACTGTATGCCTAATCCCTTCAGTTTTGCTATAATATGAATTGCTTCAAGCTTTAGAAAGGGTTAGTATTTCCAACCCAGAGCTCACAGTCCCCAGTGGAAACTTGATATATTCAGTTTCTGCATATCTTGGTCACACAGTCAAAGCCTGATGCATTCTGCTGCTTGTGCAAGCAAGGCAACTACATTGAAAGGATTGAATATATAAGTTTCTGAGTTAATTGTCTGCTGTTATTGAGTAAAGCACCCAACTTTCATAAGATTTCAGCATACTGAATGAATCTTAAAGAGACTTCCAGTGCAAACATGCTGCCAAGCACATTGTACAACAGGATTTTATTATTCTGATCCATGGTCAAGTTACAGGACAATAAAAACACATTTTAAATATGTAGTTACAAAATTCAGCAACTGGCTGAAAATGAAATCAACTGTAGCCAACTCAGATCCTTGAAAGTGCTTAGTGCTTTTGTTATTCTAACTTTATGCCATGGATCAGAAATAAAAATCCCAACATAATACCACAATAGCATCAGTTAAACCCTCACAAATACTCTAACTCCACAGCATTTGAAACACTCTAAGTCATTTCTCTCCATCCTGCAAAAAGCCATACACCACTGCAGTCCCTCTCTTCAGCATGATAAAAAAGGGTCCTTCTCCAGAAACTCAGCCCTGGATGTCTTCTCTCAGTAATGTTGGTATAAAAACCAGAATGGGAGATTTCTGACATCCAGGATACCCATAGCCTGTTTCTAAGTGGACAATTGAAGTTGAGAGTGTGATATCTCTTCTGCAATGGCAGGATGTTGCCACAAAGGGCCTCATCCCAGTCTTTTCACCCCGAGCAGCTGGCCTAACAGAACAGCGTACAGGTGAAGAATGGACTGAAGCCCTCAAAAAAAACCTGCTCTGCTTCTCTTGGGCACCCACAGACACAGCAGTAGGTCTACACCTCAAAATGTTTTGGTTTAAACAAAACCAAAAGGGAGATGATCCTGTCTGTATTGCTGATTACATTGGGTGCATGACATTCCTGTTAGGAAGTATGGAAATTTAACTTGCCCTTTGAGACAAAGGGGAGAATCCATCCTACACAACCAGGTAATTCCTTGCACATTGCATACAAGCATTTTGTGGACTTCAGGTTGAAATCCACAGTAATTCAATGTTTGTTTTTCCCAAGTTTATGTCTTCATTTGATAGCAGGTCTTTCCAAAGGATGAATGAAGAAAATTAAAGTACCTTCCACTGCACAGACCATGCCAGGCAATGTCTGTGGATGAAAGAACAGCTAACACAGGCTAGCCAAGGTAGTTTACACAACAGCAGGAAAGGGCTGTGTTCTGCAGGCTCACAGTAATTACAGCAGTGAGGGCAGAGGGAGCACACACATGTTGCACAACACTTGGCAAACCCAAGTGGGGCTGCAGGCAGAGCTGGCAGCAATGCCAGCAGAAAATCCCAAACACCCTCAAAATTCTCCTTTTAAGCTACAGCTGGCTGCCAACTGTTCAGCAGCTGCAGAGAAGAGGAGGAAGAACAGAGAAGCTTAATTTAATAGCTTATAGCTTTGGTACAAATAATTTCAGGGAGAAACACAGGAAGGAAGAAAATAGATTAAACATATGCTTCCATCCCCATAACTTAAAATGAAAGAAGAGAACTGCAGTAAAATGACATGGCCATTTACAAACACAAAGTTTTTGAAGCACCTGAAAGACCAGTGATAACAGATCAGCACAAATTAAACTGATAGGTGGTAGAAGGACTGGAATTTAATAGCCCTCAAAATATCCAAAGAAGCCTCTTCAAAGCCTAAAAAATACAAATGCATAAAACCAACCTGGAAATCCTGACATTTAAAGAAAGCAAAGGAATAAGAACTGATAACTCAGGACAGTTGAATCAGAGCATGATTACCAAATGAGACACAGGACATGTCAGTACAGTGCTCTATGATCACAGCATCTGCTGACGAGAAGACATATTACCCATTATACTAAATTAAGATGCACAAAGGAAGAGTAGCTTCTGGGAAAGAATTTCCAGTAAAGCTACACTGGCAAGAGTAGCACAGCCACATAGTCTAACACAGAGCATAACCACTACAGAATAAAAATGAGTATCAGAGCTTCATGGCTCCCCAGGCTGCCTGCTAAAGGAGGCCAACAGGTATGGCACGGATGAGAAAACTTGGAGCAGCTTGTTGCTGCTTTTCTGAACATATTGATATGGGAGATTTAAACTCATATGCTGATGATTTCCTCATTAGAACAGTGTTATTGCACTGCAGACTAAGTTACTACTCAGCATGTGCACTATGTCCCTAATCTGGTCCTTAATAAGAACATATTGATACAGACTCCACCAGATGGAATGCATTAGACGTTAAATATAAAAGTTGTTTTTGTTTTTAGAAGTCTATGTAACCACATACACACAAAATAATATCCCACAGACTATATATTAATCATGTTTACTGATCTCTGGAGAGTATTAGTACACTTTGAAGTTAGCCTACTGTGCCAAGCTTCTGTCAGTTAAAAGCATAAATTTTCTTCTCTGCTCCTTGTGTAACTTTTTCTTTCTCTCCCAACTCCCAGGCCCCAATGAAGCAAGGTTAGAAGGGAACTAGGTGTGGTTTTATATTAACCTGCAAGAGCTTATCAGGTGAGTGAATGGGTGACTTCACTTTGAAGGTACATGTTCTAGGACCCTAACCATCTTTCCACCCAGCAAACTTCACGAATGAGCATCTTTTTTGAATTGTCCTGCAACAGAACAAAACTATCCAAAAGTACAACTCTACCTATTAGCACATCATTAGAGAGCCAAACTTCAATCTAAAGCTGCAAGATACTTTTAGAAAGCAGTGATTATAAATAAAGCATCTGAGATACAGTTTCCCCCATATAGTGAGGCATAGCAATAACACACCTCCTGCAACTGAGCAGGTATTTGGCATCAGAATACAAAAAATATAGGTTCCAGAAAGGAAAAAGAGAGAAAAGGAAAAGAAAAAGAAAACCCACGGGCTGGAACATAAAGAAAAGATATGCTGATAAAACTGAGCACAGAGTCATGCAGTGTTTCCTACCTTAAGACACAATGCCATCTAGCAGTGGAAAAGGAGTTCTCTTTTAGCCATCAGTTGGTATAGCTATGCATAGACATGGCATCAGCAGGGACATGTCAACTAGCTGGTGATCAGTGGTCCCACCATCTCTCTGTGAATCCTGAGAAGGAATAACTCCTGAGAGTCTCTTAGCAAGAGTCACTGAGAATTGTTATGAATGCTGTGTATGAAAGCACTTATGGGATGCCAAAGCATAAGTCCTGTTTAATAAGAGCAGCTTAGGAAAGTCAGTCTAAACTACACATGCTTCCAGCACCAAACACCATCTTCAGCAGAGCAAAACAAGTAAATGAAATACTACAAAACTGTAACTCTGTTCTTTCACTCAGGAAAGAAACACATACTGCATATAAACAAAGGCACACAGAAATCTCAGCTGTAGCTAGCATACAAGATGATATTTCCTTGCAGTCACATCAGCATAAGTGATTATTTATAGCTCTGGATAGTCAATATCTGTATTGATCTGCATTGCATTTGAAAATTTAGGCTTCTGATTTTGTCCAACTGAATTGTACTGAAGCAAGCTGCCTACAGTAGCCTGAAATCAGTGATGAACACAGATGACCCTTACTATATCTTTCATAGCAAAGAATGACTGCAGTCAGTAATTGCCATCTGACTTCAGTTGTTGAAGATCAAAGACAGCTCACTCAGCTGGAAAGGAGAAAAATCAGCCTTGAAAGCTTATTGAGAGCCTCTTTCTTCTCCCATCCAAAAAGACAGCCTGCCCACAACTAATCAAACAGAAATTAAAAGACAGAGTGCACAGAAAGCAAAATTGTTTCTGAAGGTACCGATAGCACCAAAAATAGCAAAACTGGCAAAACACATGACAGCATTCATATAACAGCTAGCTTTATTTATATGTACTTCTGTGTGAAGTGTTTTTTTGCAGAGCCAGCGTTCAAAGCCAGCCTGATGACTTAACCTGCTCCTTCAGGATGGACTCAGATCACAATGCAGGGGAAGAAACAAAAGCCACAGCTCTGGGAGGAGGAGTCATGAATGGGCTCAGACTTGCCAGATGAGGTCTTCTCTGAGCAGCCACAATGGTAAGCTGCTCAAACGCTACTTTTGTTGACTGTTGATAGGTTGGGAATATATAAAAGACAATAACAGGAGCATGTGAGGGGTTTTTAAGACAGGGATATGACACAAAAGTTTGCCTCCCCTGCCCTGGGATACTATCATTAACTCAACACCACCTGGAAAATTGTTTGACTCACCAACTGGCAAGCAAATGTCTTTTTTTCTGACCATACAGCCAAGCAAATATGGCCTTACTGAGTGTTTGAGTTGTGTGATCCCACACCAAGGCCTGTGCTCCCTCTCAGAAAGAACAGGTTTGAAAGATATCAATCTCCAGCCCCTTGGAGCTCTATATTCTGTGCTGTGTCTGTAAATACTGGGTCCCAAAACCTTACCTCAGCCTGGGATCCTCACTCTTTCCTACTTTGCTTTTTTTCTGGCATTGCTTGGGGACAAAACCAACAGATTTCAATAAAGCATTGTTAAAATATTAAATAAAAATGCTGCATTCATTTTGAAATTCTGAATAAATCTTAGGACTTCCAAGCTCACTGTCTTCCCATTACTCTAAATACACACAGATACTGAAGAGGAAAAATTCTATGATAATACAAACAAAACATATTAGTTGGTCAGACTAAGTCTTACATCATGTTGTGAGAGATCCTGCTCTCAAAAAAACCACAGGTTTTTCACAAGGGAGAATTATTAAGGTAACAAGAAGATAACTGAACTCTAAATTTCCATTTTTTTTAAATTTATATCTGAAATTTAACTTCGTAGGAGTATAATTTAGTGCATTACGCAGAATGGCCTCTTGGAAAAATAAAACACCTGCCAGCACACTTACTGAATGCCCAGTGTGCACACACTTTTTAACCCACAACCCAGTATGGATAAAGATAAAAGATCAGAGAGCCTTTTGAAGGCTTTACAATTTGTTTCTACTTTAAATGGCTTAGTCATCAGGGCTACAATATAATTCAGAGGCAGTTTCTGATGAAGCTGAAATGGCCACTCTCCTGGGCTAGGAAAGGATGTTACTTAAAGGGCTCCATTAGTCACCAAAGCATTTTTCTTTTAAATGTACAAGTTTTTGACCTTGGAGGGCAGCAATAGACTGTGCATCTGTTGTTGGTTGGTTTTCCTGAAGACTCATATCTGAGCGCCGAGGCTGATCTTTCTCTAATTGCATTTCCTTTCTACAACAATTTGCTGTGGTCTCACTCAAGAAGGGATTCATCCAGCCTGGAAGTGCTTTTTGAGGCACTCAGGGATAGACTCTACTCCATTATGTCTGGCTGAGAAAGACTTGCCAAGCAGAGCAACCACAGACCATCACATCCTAATAAAACTAACCCAAGGGATCCACACAGAGCAGGGGAGGGGGGAAAAAAGAACAATAACAACATATAACTAAATTAGAGCCTTCCCACAACAGGGTCCAGTCAGCATGTGCCAGGCCACAAGGAAGCTTCTATTTGCACTCAGCTACAGGCAGGGAGCTCCTAGCATATGAACAGTGGTATAAGAAGGGGAAGGATAGCAATTCCTACCACAATTAACAAAAACTGCAAGACAGAAGTTTTGTGAAACTTTCTTGAATATTTCAAACAAATAGAATTAAATTAAAGAAAAAATTCTTCTTTAAGAATGTCTCTCCCTGCAAAAGACAAATACACCAAAGCAGGAAGCAAGCTTTGTGAGGCATCAAGGGTACAGATGGTAAGTGTTCTTGTTTCTAGTACCTATTTTGATCTCAACTGTGTGTTTCAGGTGGCTTAAATAGAAGAAAAAAGATACGAACACTTCAGCCGAATACAGAGAGACAATATTTTTTCCTTTTTTGTGTGTGCATATTTTAAAGCAAATACCTTCAAAAACCTCTTTGAATTCACCCAAGTTGTGATATACAAGAAAGGCAAACACTGAGTATCCTATATATATCTTTTATGTGTGTGTAAGACCTAACACTTTACAATGCACAACTCTGTTCAAAGTTATCCTATTGGGCTGTGATGGAGAAACTCAGTTTCTGTTTAACTTACCAAGTGAGTATGTCATTAGGAGCCAAGACATTGCCTGAAATCACTCAGGATTTCATCATGTTAAAACCAGCCCCCTGAGGAACAGAAAGCAGTCCTCCCAGTTCACCATGGAGATGATAGAGACAACATATGGATATTTCAAATCAAGATCTGAGTTATTTTTGTTTAAAAAAAACAAACCAACAAAAAATGGCCAGCTGCACTCAATTTCCTGTTGTGATATCCTTCAATCCTATCAGTGAAAATGTCACTCAAGAACAGCATTAAATACACATATTACTCCTCTGAACATTCTTGAGCACTGAACAAATTTATACAGATACAGAACGGGAATATTTTCAAAGAGATCACGAAAAATAAGTGACATTAACTTTATGAGATGTTATGTATCTGAAAAGAAAAAAGTCCATGATGTGATCTATCACCTTGTGGCCAAATAGACAAGCCTTTTCACAGTAACATAAACTCAGTCTGTTAGTTAAGGCCCAAGCATTTCAGAATGGAAATCCAAGTAAAATACATTTATTTCTTAAAGTCAGTCTTTTACACTTTATGATACAATTGTAGAAGCTATAAATTCATGTGGTAAGTTGTATAAATTAGCTAATTCTTCCTTACTCACTAGGTGGCACCATCAGTCTGTCAGAGCTGTGCTCGTGGATTTTAAGTTCCTTGCCTTTTTCTCTTACAGTTGTTACAGAAGTCCATCTGAAAAGCAGTGTTAAGTTTTTAAACCTTCTTTAAGAACTCGCCTGGGTTTTACCTTGATATGTTTTGCCATCTTGAGCAGGGGAGCTGCAGAAATTAAAACCAGGAAAAAAACCAGCACATATATATATATCACTTTATATTTACAATGCTCTGTATAACCACATAAAACAAAAGGTCCAGCATGAAGGGCAAGAAACAAATAACATGCATCTGAAGCTTGACTTATAATCCTTATGCTTTACACAAGTTTTCTGTGAATAAATTTTTGAAGAAGAAAAAAACCACAAAGTTCTGAGGCAGGAGAAAATTCTATCCATTTCTAAACATTTGGTTATGGAGCTTGAGCTGTAGTAATAACACACGATACTTACTTTGTTTGTAGCCATTTGGTTGTTGATTCCTAAAACTTAATGCAATAGCCCATGTAGAAGTGTTTTGCTAATCTGTATTGAGAAAATAATGTGAAAATGAGGGGAACTGAAGTCAGAGCCTGACCTTTCTTAACCTGAAGATCTACTCACTCTTAGAGATGGGATGCAGTGCCTGGTGCTTTCCACCAAGTACCAAGGGAGGGCAGATGTGCCAGCCCAAGGGTTTCTCACTAAAGCATGGAGCAAGATTGATGGAGTAAAACGCTCTGAAACCCAGTCTGATCTTTAATGCTGGTTTGGTCAGTAAGGGAAAAATTTATGAGGCTGATTAGAAAGAGAAATGTAGAAAGAAAAAGCTGATTTTTGCTTTGATGGCAAAGAAAACAGCAGTCCCTGCTATATGCCTGTACTGTTTCTCCAGCACACTTGGTGGATTACTTCTCCTGGAGACCCCTGCAGCTTGTCCACAGGCTATGGATGCAGCAGATGCAGCCAGGACCTGGCATGGTCAGTCCCCAGCACCAGATCATGGAGAAAGGAAAGGCAAAGGAAAGCCAAAATAAGAGATAGCTGTCGCACTGCTTAGTCCAAGTGAAGACCCAATGGTTGTCCGTGAAAGGCCATTGCCTACTCCCTGCAGGAGTCTTCCTGATGCAAAGGTCACAGACAGGTTCTGCTATTTAGCTCCTTCCCACTTTCACAGAATGAAGGGCTTGTATATACAAGGAACAGATTTTAAGTGGTCTGTGGTCTAGCTACAAAATAGAGCTAATGCTGAAGGCTCTGCTGTAGGTGAAACATGAAGAAGAGAGGCCAGAGTGCCAGGGCAGGTCTGACAGGTACCCAGGCCATGATTCACATCTTAAAAAAGAAAAGAAAAGGTCCATTCACACACGTTCCAGACTTCCCACAGGACAAACTCCAGCCTTGCTCAGACAGTAAATCATGCACAGGGTTTTCGAATGACCAAGAGGCCTTAAGGATTTTGTTTTCAAAGGCACTTACCAGTTTGGCTACCTCTGAAAATCTGGATGTCAGCTGATGAAATAGGAGATGGGATAAATCTGATTCTTAGAAGGTGTCAGAATCATAAATATTAGAGATTAAAATCCCTGTTAAATCATCTTCTTTGTATTAAACCTATTTCCCACGTTCCCATGCAGGGCCCTTTTTTATTTTAATCGTAACAGAAGCATAGAATGTTTGCTGTTGATCTTAAAGATCATCTAGTTCTAGCCCTGCTGCCACAGGGCAGGGATGTCACGCACTAGACCAAGTTGCCAGGGTCCCATCCAATCTGACCCTGAACACTGCCAGGGAGGGGCATCCACAACTTCTTCAGGTAACTTGTTCCACTGCCTCATCACCCTCTGAGTAAATATTTTCTTCCTAACATCTAATGTAAATCTCCCCTCTTTCAGTTTAAAACCATTCCCCCTTGTCCTATCACTATCTGCCCATGCAAAATGTCTCTTTTTTATAAGCTCCCTTTAAGTACTAGAAGGCCACACTATGGTCTCCCTGGAGCCTTCTCTTCTCCAGACTGAACAATCCCAACTCTCTGAGCCTGTCTTTGTAGGACAGGTGTTCCAGCCTTCTGACCATCTTCATGGCTCTCCTCTGCACCCTCTCTAAAAGGTCCATGTCTGTCTTCTGCTGAGTACCCAGACCTGAATGCAGTACTCTAGTAGTACTCATATATTAATACTCACATGAACAGGTGCTTCTAATTCCTGAGGTACTTTAAATTTATTTATTTGAATGTTTTTCTTCTTCCAGTTTGTCACTTGCTCACAGAAAAAGGCACAGAAAAAGGCACAGAGCATGACTGTGCTCACAACTAGCTCCTTGAATAGTCCCTCTGCAGCTGTAACTCAGCAGGAAAGCTAAGCTGCTTGGATGTGTTAATTAGTTGGCAACTCTCCTCAAATTTTCAGCAGTAATGCTTGGTGCTACAGGTCTGTCTCCAGGCATAGACTTTCATTTTGCTGTTTCACCAAGCAAATCCTGTAGAAGGAAGAACAAGCACTGAGTTTAAGAGGAGTTAATGCATTACTTTACAAGCACTTCATGGTTGAGAGTCTGAAATCTTCCTTTCAGTGATGTAACAGACAGCTGCAAGACACTAGGAATGGCCTCCTCTAAAGGAGTCAGTTGGTTCAGTTCAACTCCTAGCAGATAAATAATAGCAGATATATCTACCCTTCAGCTATTTAACCCAGCCTTGGAAAGGAAAAGGTATATGTCAGCCTTGTCCTGCTGTAGCACAACCACCTGTACCTAAGTGAGCAAGTGTGAGGTTAACCTCACAATTGCAACACTGCAGCCACAGTGTGAACAGATATCCCAGTCACACAAACCACCCAAAAACATTCACGGCCTCCAACACAGCATCAGTTCATTAACTGTGGAACCTGGGCAACTTTTCAATCCTGTTTGTGCTGAATCAGTGGCTCATAACATCACCTCAGCCACATGAATGGTCAACCAATATTGCAAGATGCAAATAATATTTTTTTTTTAAATTTCAAGTAGGGTCTGGAAGGAACAGATAGCTCAACTGTTTTTTTTTCAGAGCAAGACTTTAGTAAGTACATAAAATAAACACTTCTAAGTTAAAGACATTTTAGAGTATCATACTCTACACAACACAGGGTGCTTTCAGACAGAGCAGTGCCCTGCACCTTCCACGTTATGTGCACTGCAGGAGGCTATCTCAGATCTCAGAAACAGTGTTAGACAAAACCAGAATCAGCTCTGAGCCCTGGAAGGGTCCAGTTCCACAAAGCTTAGGAATTTTCTTTTTCTGTGACTTATCAATAAACAAAATTAAATAGCACCCTCAGTATTATTTCTACCTCTGTTTTCTGGATTCCATTAACAAAGTACATGCTGAAAAAGTTTCTTTTATGAGCAGGTTTTCTTCTGCAGCTTTTCCTTATTACAGGGTAACATTTTAAGAGATCTTCAAACAGTTGTATGTAGTAGATACAAACCCAGTTTCCTTGAGATGACATATTGTAATCTACAATCATAGATAACTATTTGTACTGGTGCAAAACAAATGCATGAGATAAAAATAAAATACCATGCAGTAACACATTCAGAGGTCAGCTAAGGTAACTGGAGTTTACCTAGTTTTGTTTGGATGATACAGCATTAAGGCATTTCTCATATACTTTGGGCAGGACAGTTTATCCTTAGTTTGGATATATGTCTATACAACTTCCATAGAATCTGCCTGCTCTTCCCTTAGAGTTGAAAAAAAGGTCAGAGAAGGAACTTCAGTCTTCACAAATAGTTTTGTATTATGATGATATAGCAAAATCACCATTTAATGTGGCATGTGAAGGGCAGAAAACAGCTGACAGTAAGAGTGGCCTTTCAAGACAACAGGTCAAGACACATTTATGGTTTTATGCAAACTGTGCAAAGAGCCAAACATGTTGCTTATCTCTGTTATTAGTGTCCCAAGAGAGGCAGCAGTCACACCGAGAACTAGCAGCCAAGAAACAGCACAAATGTTATTTGGCAACTGGGGAGAGGACTGGCCACTGTCACCCATGCACATGGCCAAGGTCTGTAACCTCACTTTCTTCAGGCTAACATGCCAACTGTTAAATATGTGTCTTTAAGAATAGTATATGTATTAAGAAAGAAAAGGTGGCATTGCTTGCTCCTCTGGAAAAAAGCTAGACTACCAGATCAGTGAAGTTATTCAGTTCTGATATTGCAGTATCTGCTTTTTAAGGAAGTCACCTTTGGTTTGTAGTTGAATAGGACTGCAAGTGTTTACCCATACAGCCATACATTGAATATTGAGATACCACAGCACTTAAAATAATACTGCCTAACTTTTTTTCCAGCCATTAAATTGGGGAAATAAAAAGAAATTATGAAAAAGTGTTACTGGTTAACATTCACATTGCTTACCATTTCTTTTTTCCAAAGAGACAGTTTAAGGAGATCAAGTATGAAATACTTGCCCTTTCTTATCCCCACAGGAGTATTTGAGGCACTATAATTATTTTTTCCATTTTTAAGGCAGCAAAAGACAGCTCTAATTGGTTGCACTTCCCAAACCTATATTACTTAATGTCTCTAAATTGTTTATTAATTAAACCTAGAATACAGGGAGGAATACAGGAGGCCACAGAGCTGACTAAAGATGACAAACATCCTCGCTGTGACTGCAGTAGCTTCCTTGGGTGATATCCCTCTCCCTAGGTATCACAGACTCATCATGATAGGGGAACTCACTCTTTCACCAGTTAGTGAGCACATAGCCAGAAAAGCAGACATTAATACTTACTGTCACATTAAATCTCTTTAAATAAAATATCACAAACTGCAACATATCCCATTCAGCTCCTTTTCCAAGGCCTTTCCAGAAGGTGGCAATCTTGTTTCATACCTGTGCCATTTCCAGCCATACTTCTGCAGCAGCTGTGACCTCTGTGCCTGAAGAATAAATAAAGAAAAAACAACTTGATTTTAGACTGGCAGCTACAGGCTTGTTAAAGGCATAAAAACAAAAAGAAAAGGGAAAAGAACAAAAACCCAACCTCTTATCCCTACAGATAAAGATATAATGAAGTTGAGCGTTTTGACCAGAAACAGTACCATTTTAAAAACTTGTTCTTGGTAGGTAGAATTATTCTACAACTGTCCTTTTGTTTAGAGTTTCATTGAGAACTGAGAAACTGACCATAGGCCTATTTTTATAGGCAGAGCTTTATAAAAGAAAGTGTGTGCAATGGAAAGCTTTTGTTTCTTTACTGGAGGTGTTATCTGCTACCTCACAAAATGAGAACAAGGAGCTCTGTGTGGGAAAGACACTGTAAATTTTGTTTCCTGGAAGAACCTAGAGTAATACAAAAGTACTAGGTGTCTGAACACTCAGACAAAAGTTATTTGGACCAAAAAAAAAAAAAACCAACACACACACTACAAAGCAATTCAATCCTGGTTTGCAGAGAAAATAAGAATCACTTCCCACAAAGAAAGTGGAAGAAGTTACCTCTTGCACAGGGCCTGATCTCAGCTGCAGCCCCTTAGTCAGGGATGGAAATGGGAGACTTACCACAGCAAAGTCTGTAATCCCTATGGAGCTGGAGGACACATGACTCTGGGATGGTTTTTCACTTCTCAGGTCTGCTCTTCTCTCATGGCTTTTCCCTGTATGTTTTGGGATAGTTTGGCCATTCTACCTTTCCAAGCTCCTGGATGCAGAGATGCATTGAGACACAAAAGTGTGCCACAGAGAAGAGCTTTTATTAGGAACTTTGACAGACATCACAGCCACAGGCCTGGTTATTACCTTTGCCAGAGCATGTGCCTTCTGGAAGGATTAGGAGGACACATACAACATTTCACATAATTTGATGTTTTGCACCCCAACAATGTCCTCCAGACCAAGCACCTCTCGAAAACGTGCTCCCTGTCTTGCAAGCTGTGTGTAAAACTCAGGAATCAGTCTCTACAGAGGTCTAATCAGGTAGTAATAAACCATTTCTGATGATAAAGTTGTATTTTCAAGGAAAGAAGGGCTCAGAAAAGTAAAACAAAAGTATTTCTGCTTTTTTTTGAGGCATCATCCATTCAAGCTATGCCGTGGCTGCTGAACCACATTGGTCCTCATCCCCTGGCTCTGAAAATACTGGATTAATGCAGAGGATGTGTTTGTGCTAGTGCCTGTAAGAGCATCAATCTCTCCATCCTCTGCAAATAACTATTGTTCTGGGCATCAATACAGCACAACAACTGTAAAGGACACAAAGCAAGAATTAGGGCAATAAATTCTATCTTCCAAAGCACAACCATCACTAGGTCGTGCACAGATATTTGCAGCTAGCTTGATGAGGTGAGACTGAAGGCCCCAGAGCCAAAGGGTGTGGAAATCTTCAATCTGTAGAGATGTTATAGTAGCAGCCATCCAGCTCAACAAAAGGACAAAATAAATTACTAAGATAAGAGAAGATTTCTCCAGGAGACTGAAAAACACTGGAACATCTGGAAAGAAAAAAAATTAGTTGAGTGTGTGTTTTGGATGCTTTGTAGGAAAATCTGCAAGAGACTGTCTTGTCTTTAAGCACTGAATACTGAGAACCAGGACATTTCCTGAGGATTAATAACTACCCCGGAGAGTTAATGGCCCAGAGAAAAGTTGAGGGTCATTAAAATCAGTCAGTCATCAGCTCATTGAGAAATGCCCTTTGCTGAAGTTTGTTATGGTTGCTGCTAGCACCCCTCCTTCTTTGTAAATACAGGAGAAAGAAAAAGCAGCAGTATACTTTTCTCCACATACCCAGAAAGCCCTGCAGCCATGCCTCCATCAAAGAAAAGCTGAGGGGGTCAGAGGGGACCACCATTACATTAAGGTCTCAAAAAAAAATTTTCTCCTTGAATTTAGATTACATCATATGGACACATAAACAAAATAGCATTTTTAAAAGCATTCAGCTAATGAGGTACTAAGAGAAGAATGCCACTAACAGTGTGGCACATTAACATGTGACAGAAACTGTCTCACTCCTTGCTGTTAAGAGAACATCATGAGCTACAAGGAAGGGATGGAGAAAAATTCAGGGACACAGAGAAAACTGGCAGGAAAGTGAACACAGCTCAACTCAAGTTATAGACGAATCAGAAACAAACCACAAAAACACATCAAGACCTGAGAACAGTTTCTTCCTGCCTTACTTTTGCTCAGTTAGCCACTATCCCACTCCCACTTCAAAGCAGTCCCTGCACCAAGCTGTGCTGCCCATCAGCCTGTGCATGGGGGATCAAAGGGACACCCCAAAGCTCAGGTCACCCCCAGCAGCTCCGTCTAACCCTGGGATTGTGGCACATATGTGAAATAGAAACCTGCCAGGACACAGCAGGCACAGCTCAGACTGGGGCATCCCTAGAAATGCACCCAAACCACATGGAGACTTGTTAAAAAACAGTGAGAAGGAAAATTTTTTGTAACCATCACTTTCTTCTCAGTTCTCTTAACTTTGGAGTGTGGAGATACGCAAGAGGAAAGGTGATAGGTTGTGAAAGACATTGAATCCACTACATTAAGTAACCAGGCAATCTTTGCAAGATCAAGTATTTAATCTATAAAATGATGTATGTATGATTGTTAAAGCATTTTACTACCTTGCAGTTTGGGATACATACAGTGTCTGCACACTTGAAACATTAAAAGTACTACTGTTGTGTCATATTTCAGTGCTCTTAGACTAGGTGTAGATAAGAAAAGTCTTGGATATCTTTCAGTAGATGCTAGATATTCATTAATTTCAGCATTACTTAAGAGGTTCTTTACATGAAATATTAACTTTTTTTAATAAGTGCACTTACAGTTAATCTAGCTGAACAAGGACAGAAGAGGCTTCTCTCTAAGGCACTGAAATATTATCAGTTGCTTGAACTCTCTGATTTGGCAATGACCATTGGGAGAAATGCACTTATCTGAACATTTCATTTGTCTGAGAGTTTGCCAGTAACAATGGCAAGGACAAGATAGGGAGGAAATAGATGACTGTAGTTGTCTTAGTTATAGGCTATGACACCATTTCAGAGCCAGCAGCCAAAAGCAAAGTCATGATTGCTCTGGAAAAGACATTTTTTCAGGGAAACCTGTTTAAATTAAGGTAGCCAGCCATTAAAACTTGAGGTAGTAAAGCTTCTTTAACAAGTAGATCTGGTAATGAAGCATGTCTAATCTAAAACCACACTTTAACAAAACCTGAGAGTAAGAGGCAGGGGAGCCTATTTACAAAGATAGCTTGAACAAACAACAGTTATCAGCTATCAGCTACCAAAAGATAAAGACCTCAAACACCAATTTTTGTTCTCAGCCATGCAGAAAGTCCAAGTGAGCACAGACAGCTCAGGCAATGAAATAACTATATGGATCCTCCATATTGTCCTTAAAGGCAGACAGAAGATCAAACAGGGACTGCCGAGGCCATCTCCATCAGCAGCAGAGCCTTCAGATCATTTGGCTGCACTGCAAAAGGTCTGCTCACCACACTGGGAGGGTATTGGAGCTGCATGAGCAATTTAAGAAACACAGGGCAGGAGTTGTTCATCTCAGACAGAAAATTCATATAGACACTGCAGAATCTATGTAGTAGGGGCCTTCTGGAACAGAGACTCATTTTATTGATTTATTTGGGTAAATTATCCAGACCTGATAAAATAAATCTCTATATTTTCTTCTGTACAGAACCTTGCTGCACTTTTGACTGTGAAATCTTCTTGCTTCCCTTGACTGAACATATGGCTCCTCTCAAAAGAAACGTTCCACCTTATTTCTCTTCCTTCCTGTCCCTCACAGGAAAAGGATCCATCACTTCTCCTTACAGACTTTCCTTGAGTGTTAGCCCTCATGATTGTTCAAGATGTGTTGGGGCTGAAATACTCAGGATAGCAACTTCCTTTTTACTGCAGGAAAGGGAGAAGACTTATTTTTAAGTGTTTCTACTTTTGAGCCAAATGCCTTAATCTTTGGGTTTCTATTACAGTATTTCTCTGCACTTACAAAAATAAAAATTCTTCAGGAGACAGAATGATCTTAGGAAGTTCCATCCAGCCCACTCTCATCAGGGCTAATTAGTGAAATGTATCTCCTCAGTGTTCACTTCCCTTCCAAGCTTCACTTTTATTTTCTCTATCTTAGTGTACAATCTTAGGCAACAGCATCCTTCATCAGACAGAATGGTAAAGAAATTCAGCAACCTCCACAGATTAACCCACACATGTTAGACTTCTAGTTGACATTTCTGTCATCAGCAGTAGGTACATAAGTGAAATTATTTGCCTTATCAGCCCTGTGAGACCTTTTTGAAAAAGGCAGGATTCAATGTAAGGGTTAAAATAAACATGGAAAAGTGAGTCAAGGTAGAGGAATGACTGCCAGCAAGTCAGAAATCTCTTCCAACATTTTATACAAACCTTTCACTTTCTAACATTAGCTGGAAATATGTCAAAATTGGGTGCTACCATCTATACTTTTTTTGACTCAAAATAGTGGCAATCAGCATGGAATGTAAGTAAATGCAGGCAAACAAACAAAAAAGAGTCAATCTAATAATTCTATCATGACAAACCCACAAGACTAAGAGAGAGGAAAAAGAATTTATAGAAATTCAAAACAGAGAAGCTTCCAATTTCACTGGCATACTATTGTCAGGTGTCAGGAACTACACAGAAAGCAAATCTCAGCAAAACAAACTTTTATCACTTAGTGGATGGTTCTCCTGCATTGCTCAGGGTGATTACAAAGATGCTGCCGTGACCAGATTCAGGTCTCCTATGCCGCAGCTGCTGGATTTTGCCAGGGTACCAGACCCTTTGCTCCACATTTGCTGTACACAGAAAGTAGGTCTAAGAGTAGTATGAAGTAGTACAGCTGGGATATTTCTTGGAAAAAAAGGAATTCTACTGCAAATACAAAGGAGCAGGGGGAATAGCACATGCTGAAGACTGGTTAAGAGGGCTTTTCAGGCACTGTGGGCTCTCTCTGCAGCTAAATTTTTCCTGTTTACAGCTTCTACAGGTTCTGGGGAACTAAAAAGATCATGTACTTTAAAAAGCTACAGCAGGAGAGCAGGAAACGATAATAGCCGAAGTTAAAAATACGTTCTTTGTGACAGCACTCTGGAGAGGTGAGACTGCATTGCTGAGGTCAGGGGGAAAAGTAAGCTACAATAACCTATATGATGATAGCTCTGAGGTGTGCCAAGTTTCAAGCTTCTAGCAGTAACCAGCTGTGACAAGTGACTTCCCTAAAAAATTCCTCTTTAGTCATCATATGCAAGTAGAGACTCACTAAAAATCAAAACCTGAAGACTAAAAGACTGCTTCTGTGCTAATATCCATCCTTTCTCCATGAAATACGTGCACAAGGGTCTCATGCCCACCAGGAGCTTTTACAGATACATGTAGGCAAGAGACAGAGAGAAGGCCAACAGAGAACAACCTGCTGAAACTAAGTAGGATATCAGGCCATACTTAATACAAACAAGGCAATTGTTTTGGGCTTGGGGAATATAAGGAAGAGTTTCTAAAGCTTCCTTACACAGTCCCTGTGAGCTGCCAGGGCTGACAGCTTGGCCACAGCTTCCATCCAGGTCTTTGCTCTTTCCACCTACAACATCACCTGCCTGATGCTTGCTCTGTCAACACCATCTGCAGATTGCACTGACCAAAATTGCTTCTAAATTAAATGCTTTTCCATTTTTTTCCATGAAACCTGAAAAGAAAAAAACAAACAAACAACTCATGCAGCTCCTCAGTTCAGGACCCATTTTCAGAAATATGTTTTCAATATCAGTTATTATTCAAAGACAACTGTCAACTAACTCTCTGGAACAAATTACAGAGAGGAAAAGGAGCAAGATCATTTAACATGGAGTATGTGCTACTACACAGGGCTTGTCTCAAATTAAAATAACAAAGCATGGCAACAGCAGTCATACTCTCACAACAACAACAGCAAACCAGTAACTGTGACAATGAATTTTGTAAAACAATGAGCTTATCAGGATGGAAGTACCATGAGCTAACAGGTTTCAGTGGTAGTCAGAGCTGGTAACTTGGATTAGCTTCTGTTGAGCGAATGAACAGCCTGATTAGTAATACACACCACCACATACAAACACAGTAATTTTTAGAAATTCACAGAGCTGACAGAAGACAAGGAACATGTGCTCAGGCAGAACAGGGCTGGGTAATCTTTCTTGACCTGGATCCTCTACAAAGGGAAGCTCTGGAGATAACATTGGCTTCTGTATCTTGCAAATTCATCATCTTCAGTCTGTCTGTTAATTTTGCCAGACAGCCATGCATCTTATTTTTGAAGATAGCTGTTCTAGAGAGAAAGGATTAAGCTATTATGCCTGAGGTTCAAGAAATTAAATTTACTACTTCTCTGAACGTCACTTTGGGACTGCCTTAAACTTTTCTGGGGCACAGAGGGGGGGATGTTGGATGCCTCCAGCCCTGCTGTTGTGCTTGCACATGGGAGGGAAGAAGAATTCAGCCCTTACACGACACACTTTCAGTACAACTACCAAGCAGCCTACCCTTCTGCAAATACCATTAGGAACCTTTCTCTTCAAAGAAAAAAAACCACCAACAAAAACAAATTAACATTAGCACCATAATGATTACAAAGCTGCCAAATGGGCTACTCTGTTACCTAATGTCCATTTTAATCCCAAAACAACATGGTTAGGATGGGAGAGACTTTTTAAAGTTATTTGAAATATGCATTCTCCATTTCAGGTCCAGGGAATCAAATTACCAGCCTGTAAGTGAGATAATGCAGTGAGAGAGCACCAAGAGCCTGGGCGGCTGGGAGACTTGGGTAATTTGCTCAGCTCAGTCCTGGGGCAGGCAAAGCCCCCCAGTAACACCAGCTGCAATGTGTGCACTGCAGTCCTGGACAGCTGGCAGGAGAAAAGGCCAGTCACAAATTAAATTAAGAGGTGCAATATACTGTGAGAAGAAAAACAAATTGAGATTGTGAAAACAGGTGCCAACTGACATTTACTCAATACTCAGTCACACTTTCCTTTCTCTCTGTGTGATTAGCAGCTAAGCTGAATTAGGATCGATTTCATGCTTCTGTGACCTTCTAGAACCCCCCTACAGAAAAAGAAAAACACCTGTAGCTGGAAGTTTTTTTTTACCAAGAGGGTAAAAGTGCCCTACTACTGTGGAGTTGGGTTGGCCAGACTGATACACTCAGGCAAAAATGCATATAAATGCTGGATGACTGCAATCAGATTAATTCTTTTCATTCTTATTTTTAAATTAGTCCCCCAAGTAGCACTAAATACAGGGCTTTAAAGCAAGCACCAGGCTAGGAAAGTAACAGATTTAGTTACCTGCGTCATTCAAGGCTGTCTTAATAGCTGTTGTTGAGAGAATAAGCTGAAAGCCAGAAGCACTATCTTGAAGCCCTTGTGAAGGGCCAAAGAGAAATGCAACAGGCAAAGTTGTTTCCCCCAAAGCCTTGTGCTGTTTCTGAAAGCACAACTGTGATTTTGTGTTGTCTCCATTCAGGACTCCCAGAAAGAGGTTTAGCTGGGTTGGTGCAGGAGGTCACCCCAATACCACTATATCTGAACATCATTGCAATGCCAGAGCTATAGCTGGTCACACTGCATGGCATGAAACCAACCTCTCCTTCCACTGTCTGGGCAGCCTCTCCTGCTTGAGCATGGAGGACCCAAGAGGCTTTGCACTGAGCACAGCCACTCTCAGCTAGAGGGCTCACAGGAGGTTTCTCAGGGCTTCTTCTGCCCAGGGCAGGCTCCACGCAACTGGATCCCACACTGAGCTTCTCTCCTAGCAAGGAATCTACTACAGATTCTCAGCAAATTGACCTGCAAACAAACCAGTCATTTCTCTTGAGCCAATTCAGACACCAAGGAGGTCATGACTCAAAAAACATCAAGTAGAAGATGTGCCAGGTCTTACTGTTAACTCCAGGACAACCTCCTTGTACACCTCCAGCTCCAGTAACTTCAGAAAAGTGTCCTTTGAAACAAAAGGATCAGCAGGTTGTGAAGTAGGGTCTGTGACATTTCTCTTTCCCAAAAGCATCTGTATTATCAAAATAATTTTGGTGTTCACCACGGCCTATGTAAAGATATACCCATCCTGGATCACACTTGGCTATAGTTGGCTATAGCAAATATTCAGCCCTGCCTTGTGGAGCTCAGAAATACACTCACTCCTGTCGCCCTCAAACCTAACTGCAAAATATAAACCACCACCAAACAACCCCAAATATGCTACAGTGCAAAGATCCCAACTGCTCCAGGAGAAAAAGACTTCAAACTACACCTTCCACTTATTTTTAAGCTCACTGACTTTATGTAGTAACATGAAGTTTGGGGATTTTCTTAATTGCAGCAGCATTGAATCTGTTTTTGCAAGACACTCTGCAGCTGAACAGATGATGGCAAGCGTGTACTACAAGACCACTTGATGCAAGTGTCAGGGGCCTTGGAAATAGTTCACATTCTCTGGCTTTCAGTTTCATGATCATTATCATAATAAAATGTTTTTGCTTATTTCTTGCACACCTGCTGTGTGTCAGTTTTCCTCCACTGCAGCTCCATTACCCCACGCACTACTCATAGTTATATATACAATCACCTTCTTTATACCAAACAGATCCTCTGCATCACACACTGATAAAAACTACAGCACATAAAACGCTTTGTAAAGAGCAAGGAATGTAGACAGGGAATGTGGTTCAGGCTTAGATTAAAAGAGAACAGAGGTCTGGAACCTGGTGTCACCAAGTTTTGCATCAAAATTCCTAAATATTTCTGAAGTACTTGTTTTCATCTCATACCCCCAAATATTCTTATGAAATGTCAGTAGCAAATCAAGCCAAGAGGCAAGCTCATTGAATTTTGAAGGCATAAAGCATAACCAAGACCCTCTGCATGAGGTCAGAAGGATGGACAAAAAGACAGATGGAAAGGGGTGTAGACCCAAGAACTCCCATCATCTGACTTCTTTTTAACCTCTGCAGTTTGAGGGAAGTTACATCTGGAGTTTTACCTCCTCTATCCTACTTCTTCCTAACTTCATTGTCTGTCTACAAGTACCTCATCACACACATCATTCAACTCTCTAGACATGCACTATGCAATCTTTCAAAACAAATTTTGCTTTTAGAAGCATACAATCCTGGTTGTGCTTGTAACAAACTAATCTGAAGAATAGAAAAATGGTTAAATACTGACTATACAACAGAAACAGAGCATATTTTAAACAGCATTTTCTCTGTTCTAAACGTAGTTGGAACTATCTTGAATTTTTAAGTTTAGTTAAGCAAACCTCAGTCTCAAACATATTCCTATACCAACAGCCACTGCAGCAAAACCTAAGCACAACCAAGACTGGATATGTCCATTCCACTTCAAACACAACATATTTACAGGAAGTAATGTTGAAAATCTCAGGTAGTTACCCTTGCAAGGTTGTCTTCTTAGTGAAATAAATCTTGTGAATTGAATTGTGGTTTTACATTAGGTATAAGCAGGCCTTGTTTGTTTGCAAAAATGGTATTAGGGATTCCTAGGAAGCCAGTGGTTTCAATCAACATAGATAATACAAAATTCAGCAGGTAAGATGTGAAACCATTTTTTAAAACAGACTATAAAGGAATACTTTGTATGCAGTCCTTGAAAACAAAAAGGGAAATATTATCTTTGACAGTCAAATTTTAACTTCACTTTCCAACTGAAAATTAAGAAACCTGTAGCTTTCTAACATGAGATGACTTCTGCAAAAAAAAATTTTGTACCTTCCCTAGTTGTGGCTGGCACATGAAAGAACCTGGTAAACTCACAGAGCCATCTTCCACGTATTCTAAAGAAAGAGTATTCCCAATCATCACAATTTTATGAGAATCTCTTACCTAAAACTCCAAGAAGTTGGTAATAGAAAATTCCATCAGAATGATGACTCAAGAGACTGCTTGGGACTTGCTTTTAAAACTGTTATGGAAAGAAAGAACAACTCCACTTCTGAAAGTTGCATTCGTTACTCCCAACAGCTTTTAACTGTCAAATTCAATGTAATCGCATTCTCTATTTAAGACCAACCTCAGAATTAACTTGTGTACTATTTCATTTCTAAAATGTCAGATGAGAATTCCAGTTAGCCCTTGCTGAACCAGGTATCAAATAATTTAACTGACCCATGCAGATTATCCCAAGCCCAACATGCCATAGTAATTCACAGAGACATGGCATACAAAACAGTTGAGTAAGAAAGTATGCAAACATTTCTCTCTGTGTGTGGAAATTGCAATGGCATAGATATTTCAAGGGTTTCTTGAAAATAAAGCTTAATCTCTTTTGAAATGCATAACAAAAGTGAACTCATTGTTTTCATTATGTAATTTCCTTTGTTCAAGAGATAAATAACAAAATCTGTAGTTAATGCAGAGTGATGCTGATTACTTACGTTTACAAAAACTTAAGCAAACCTCACACATTCACTAGACATTGAAATAAAAATAAACTAGATAATGTGATAGACTGGAGAGTTAGATTAGCTAGACACTTAGCAAATGGCAGATATTTTAAAGACTTCAAAGTTCATAATAGAGTGAATTTCTTGCCACAAAATTATCCAAGCATCTTCAACAATTAAGAACTTGCAATCAGTTAGATGTGTCTATCCTGTATCAAAACCGTGTAAGTTAGTGGAAGTAGTAAACATTTCACCTTAGGTCACAGAATTAACATCTCTGTAACTAAGGACATCTTTCTGATGAATGTGAAACAGCTGGAATAAATATACCAAGGGTAACAATTGTGCTTCCATGGTAGATCCAGTTGCTGCAAAAATAAACCTAGGGGGAAAGTCAAAGAGGAAAAAACACACAACAATACAAAAAAAATCCCTCTAACACCATACAATCCCATACCATGAAATCCCATTCCTTCTGCATAAGTCCTTTGAAAATACAGGACTCTCTGCTGGTTGAAAATTATTGTAGAGATTAATTTGTTGAAAGTAAAGCTAGTTTACAAAATGTTTTAAATAATAATTCAGGGATGATTGTTACTATTTAACAACAATATTTTTATCTTTAGCACTTTTTTCCAGACTTGAGGAACACATGTAACAACTAGTGAGAATGTTACTTTACCAATAAAGGGAGACTCATAATTATCCTGTTAATACTTTATTAGTGTAATTTTTTAGCTTTCTATTGGACAGAACATAAAGGCAAACTCAAAAAAAAACCCCAAACAAAACCAAACCAGAGTCTGCTGCCGTTCAGTTGAAGTGACCATGGCAGCCTGTTTCATGTTCATTCTGTGTTACAGAAACGAGAGGATGGGGAAGGGAGGGAAAAAGCATCAACAGAACGATTAGGCACACAGCTGACACTTACTGTACAATGATATGCACAAGTAATTTATAACAGCTATATTCATGAGATGTGCTCTTCAGATTTTTTTCCCTTGGAATATATGAGCTTTGCTCAGATGAGCAAGGATCATTGAGAACAAGGGAATTAACGAAGGAGTAACAAATAAGACTTTTAAAACAACTCCTTAAATAAACTGATGCAACAACAGAATGCAAAAATTGTTCAGCCGAGAAGACATTTTTAACCTAGACTTCAAACCATTAAAAATTCATTTATTTTACACTTACTCAAATACACATGCATTAAATGAAAATATTGCACAAAATTAAAATTTAGATTGTGGAATTCATATATTTTTATTTTGGTACACATTCTGGTAGCACTTAAAATTGACTGTTTAGTTCTAGCAAACACCAGCAGCACAAGCTTGAGGATGAACCAAATGAAAAGTTCAGTTGCTCATTTTCTCTTAAAAATAATTAAGGCTAAAACAAGTGCATTTGTTGACAATGGCACAATTTTCAGCAGCCAGTCACAGCACCCAAAGGCCTTAAGGTAACACCCAGACACTTAAGTGCTGTATATTAACATTCAGTTTTGGAAACTTTCTAGGCTGCATGGGTTGACAGGGCAGATATTTTAAATTGTCAACAGGAAAAACACTTAAATTAAGATACATACAAACTCTTTTTAACAAAAAGTATTCATTTCTGATGATTCTTGCCAGCCAACAGGCACCACTGAATTAGGAAGCCACTTTCTGTAATGAAATACAGAAGACAAAACTTCAATACATATATACATATGCACACACATGTATGTAAATGTGTGTATAGGTATATATATGTAAAATTCATCAAGGAAAACAAGTAAAACATGATGTATTATCTTCAGTTCACATTCCTAGAGATATTATTTTATTTTTGTACAGAAATGTACCAGATACTGGAAAAAAAAAATCCCAAATTTGCACATTATCACTATTCTCTTGAGTTTTTTATGGTACCTACAGATAGATTAAAGGTTCCACAGATTTGACAGAACAGTATTTGAGCTTCCCACTTTCATACTGCATAACAAGTTCAGTGATTTAAAACACACAAATTAGATTTGGTAGGATCGATGATGTATCTACTGTAACACCAAGATCAATTGCTGAACGACCCTTCATCAGTCAGATGCCAGCTATGCTTGAGCACCCTGACATCAGAGGAAGATAGAGGCATGTAAACAATAGGAGCTGGCTATGCTGATTACACAGAACTCAAGAACTTTGTTAAATTTAACAGCACTTATATTCATCACGCTTCTATAGAACCTGCAGAGAGGAAGGGGGAAGGGTGCTTACGTATTTACCAACTTGTCTTCCTAAGGATTGTAAAAGAAAGATTTCATTTACAGTATTTAGTTCTGCAATGAAGGAAAAGTGCACTTGAGCCCATGCATACTCTGAGAATGTTAACAGTACAAGATGACCATCATTAAGTAGTATGATAAAAGGCTTTAGAGTCCATGAGAAAAAATGATCTATACAGAGGCTTCAGTCAATTTAACTGGGTCTTTTGAGAGCCTTCTGTCTTCTCTTAGAACACTGTCATGAAAGGTCTGTGTGTTCCTCCCTCATACAAAAGGATCATTTGTTCCCATTAAGACATAAATTACTATAAGGATCCTTCATCAATAGTTGTATCTTACCCTGTGCTGAGAGTTCCGAAAAATAGACTCTATAGGTTTACTTTCTACTCACCCAGATAGTAGTGCTCAAACAGTTGGGGACTTCAAAAAACAAAACACAAAATGAGCTATGCTGTGGCCAAACAGGATTATTCAGCTGTTACTTTATTTTTAATTGGACAGAAATTCTTCAATGAAACTAAAACAGATGGATGTGGGGCCTTGATGTCAAATATTTATTAAAATCTTACACTATGCAAAAAATAAAAAAAATATTTAAAAAAATATTGTAGTTTTATCTGCTTTTTATTTTCATATATACACTGAGATGGGTTCAGGAATTTCCAAGTGTTTGTATGACTAATGAAATCCTTTACCTGTGAGGAACCAACTAATTCTAGTATTTTTCCATATGAGGCTTACCACTAAAGGGTAAGGAATCTTTCAATTAAGTAGGACATATTCTTTTACACCCAAAAAAGTCTCAAATGTTAGTGGGGAGCTGTGTGTAAACTGTCTCTTAGTGCAACAAGATGTCTATCCTCTTTGAAAACATGTACCCCCTTCCTTCTACAACTATCAACTTGACACATGTTCAAATACACCAATTGAACATAAATATGATGCCCCTTCTCCACTGCAGTTACATGCTAAATGTATGCCAGGTGCTGTAAGAGCAGAATATGGCCCTTAAAGCTACAGAATAATCAGAATAAAGGGTTTATTTCTACTGTACCTCTGCCTTTACTAAAAACCCCGTTAGATCTAAGTTAGTTTATATTTCAAAACATGAAAGGTGAAGTGAATGTGGCATAGAAGTCACATTACCTCAACTTCTCTAAATATTCTTTTATGATGGGGCTATATAGCTATTTCTCCCCTCTCCTATGAACCTGCTATTCCAGAGACTGCCTTTCCTGTTAGCTCAGCCTTTACAGGAATGTTAGAAGAGCCCTACAGAGTCCCACCAGTTGTAACACAGAACAATTCCACCTGATTCTCACACATTGCACTATCTCCCAGTGCCAAAACACCTTTTCTTCCATCGTATCACCACATTTGTGCTTTACTTGAACAGTCTGGCACTTTTCATTGCTGGCAAAACATCGACTCAGGAACGGAAGGAATCAGCATTCTTATATATTGGGCCAATATTCTTCTCCAGGTTGCATGAACACGCACCAAGTTATTTAAGACACAAACTCTTCTGGTAGTGGTTGAATTACAAGTGAAGATAAGATCCACAGGTCTTACAGATGCATTTATAATCTAATATGTGACACAAGAAGACTGGTGCAGAAATAACAGCATGTGAGTTTGAAGCCCCAGAGAATCTGCCCAAGTCATTAGTCCTGGACAAATATACACCAGCTTAATAGGTTTGAAGTGTCACCTTTTCTGCAAGGAAGGCGCTTGAGTAGAATGTAGTCTTTGCTTATACCTCTGCATCTGCTTTGACCGTGAATGCAGTTTGTTGAAGAGCTCATGGAATTTATTTTGTGGGAATAAAGTTTCGAGGAATCTCTCAAGAAACACATACACCATTCTCTTATTCAGTTGAGCATGCTGGAACATTTCAAAGACTCGAAGAATGCCTTTCCGTGTTGTCTCCGCACCTATGATGTGCTTCAGTTCATCTACAAAAATGAAAGTTACAGTGAAGTTTAAACTAAATTCTGCTTCTGTGTTAAAAAGAAAATTAAAGCGAGTTTTAAGTCTTTTAAATTATGTGGCCTGAATAAAGTAACATGCTTCTATTACACATAACATGGCTAAACTAGAAGTTCTCTTACAGCAAGGGTTTCTGAAAAATACTTAAATTTCCAGTACATTTATGGAACCATGTTGTTTTACATAGAATCATGCTGTATTGCCATATACATATTTCATGCATTGAACTTAAGATCCCTAGTGAAACTAAATACCAGGTTGGTTCTAAGACAATTACAGTTGCAAAGTCACAGTACATGTGAAAATATTCAGTACTTTAAAATTATTTTTTTTAATACAGTTCATATGTGGCATTTCAACAATCAACAAGACTACTGATGTTAATTCTAGTAACAATATATGGCAAGAATTAAGCTTCAATTCCAGACTCACTTACCTGGCATTACCTCCAGTAATTTGGTCTTCCCTGCCACTCTTGTTCTCATTCTAATAGCTTTGTCCCTCCGTGGAACAGTCTCTGCTAAAATACCATTGGGCCAAAAAGCATCTCTGTAACAAAAGCAAATCTGTCAAAATACATTACAAATTTATCAAGTGAAAGGCTCTTTTTAATCCCTCAAAGCTCTCTCATAAAATAAATACAAGAAAGTAATTTGCACACAACCTAACACACACTGCAAATAGAAGTGAGAAAATGCAAAAAATGCAATACACTCAACCTATTAGTAGTCACCATAAACTTTAATACAATAACCAGATGAAAGAAAGTTTTTTAAAAAGTATCACACACCAAAAACATTCAAATACTACAGTTGTTATATAACAATATATCTAATATTTGCTTTTACCAACTAGCCTCTATTGCCACCAAGAGACTCTAGGCTTAGGTCTGTCTACTAATTGCTTCATTAGGTCTCTGACACTAGTTAACCTATCAACAAGCTGAAGCTGAGAGGAGGAAGAGAAAAACTCAAAAATATTCTTCATGTGGCAATTGCTTTCTCTCACTTAACACACACAAAATAGCATTGTATGCTCCAACTGGAACTCTGTGCAGTAATAATTTCCTCACATAAAAAGAATAGGAAGGATACATAGATATTAGACATCAATTTGCAGTACTTTGTATTTAACATCCATGACAAAGACATACCTGAAACGTTTCACTGCATCTGCAACTTGCTCAGGAGATGTCATCCAATCAACATGATCAACTATTTTTCTAAAAATCAAAGCAAGTCTCTCATTTAATTTTTAAAGCAGGGAACAAATAAGTATAGTATTTTAAAGAGCACTCTAGGGCAAAAGGATAATTTCAGCTTTTCCTTAAGTAGGTTCTATAAAACTCTACATGAGGAAGGCAAACACTGATTCTCAAGGTAAAAAAAACTAAGCTTACTCAACACTCCTAAAGCTAAAGCCTTTTTGAGTAAATGTATGAGGACTAAGCAGGCTGGAAAATTTATTTTGCATCTCCCATCTGCTTGTAGAAAGCTGCTTGTAAGGGAGCACTCTTAAAGTCCTGCTTCTGTAAGGAAAGAACCTACTTAAAATCTCAAATTACCATATTTACATATGCAGTTGCTTTGTTTCTTTAACAGGAGATACAAACTCATCATAAACTTTGACCTTCATTCATCAACACAGACACAGCTCAATATCTATAAACACCTCTGTATCACCATAACCCCAGGATTATTTCTCTAAACATAATTTGTATTTTGTTTTCCTGTTTCCTAGAAATGTATTTTACTGCAAAATGCCAAGATCCCAAAAGTCTGCTAGGACAAGGTATGGCTGTTGAATCAGAGGAAGCTGTGAATATCTAGGACAGCTCCAAATGCAGAATCAAATTGGTTCCGTACACGTCTCTGCAATATAGAAGCAGCCACTTGCATACAAACTCACCTAGTTATACTACAATCTGAAACCAGCAAAAAGTATCTAGAGTTGCTGAACAGGGCAGCATGTTTTTGGAAGCACAGGTGTCAAGGTAATTGTCTTGTGGCTACAAGAAATTATTTGGAAAACACTCAGTGCTATTATTATTACCTGGCTGCATCACTACTGGTACCACAAGACCTGTCTATATGTTTGACAGTGATGATATACCAGTGAAAGGTAAACAGTAACAGTACAGTGAGAAATGTCCTGAAGAAAGTGACAGGAAAGCATATGCACCATCAGTATTAAGTTACAGTCACTGAAACGTGAACTCTTGTTGATAAGTAAAGGCTCTTTTTGAAGTTGCCTGGCATAATAAGTTACTGGAATTTGCCTTACAGCAATATTTTGTGTTTATCTCCATTTTACACCATATTTGTAATTGGTTTATTGATTCTTTTCAAAGGAGAAGGTATGGAGACAATAACTGCAATAATTTAGTAATACCAGAAACTGTTTATAGACATGGTCTACATAGTCTCACTCACGCAATCACTCTAGATAAGAAAAGCAGTACCTATTAATTGTGTCACCATACGTTGCTCTAATAAGTTGCTGAAGCAGGTTTTTTATATTTCTTCTTAACCACTGATTTCTTTCCTTTAAATCAAAGACTTCATCCATAAGAAGAAGCATTACCCTCAGTGGAATATTGTCATCCACCTGATCAAGAAAGTAAAAGTATTATCAGCAAACAGCTGCATGACAGATCAAATGCTTCACTATAAGCAGAACAATGACAAAAACACTTTGTTGTGTTTTACTGTAAAATGAAATCTTCCCTCAATCTCTAACATCACTAATAGGAAAGAAAGATTGAAAAATAAAGATAAGTTAGGCTTAAATCCATTGAAATTTTAAAACAAGACAAAACCAAACAGTTTCTTCACCAATGTTGAACAATACAAATAAGTATGTCCTAAAGAAAGAGCTTTGCTGACCTCCTCCTTTGGTACCTGTGCTTCCATCAAGTACCTAACATGAAAACTCTGGAAAGAGCTTTTCTTTGGCATCTTATTCAGAATCTCCTAAGAACAATCACACTTCACTGCAATGAACAAGCTTTTTATTTAGATATCATCCTAACCTGCATGGCTATTGACTGCTTTTATGCTTGCAGAATAAGAAAAGCTGCTTCATCTCATTATTTAACTGGAGATGTTACACAGACTGCCTTACAAAAAACAACTTTTATGGAAATCCTAAACCAGAGGATTCAGTAATTGTGTAAATGCTTTTAAAGATGGATAGAATACACTTGCAGTAACTGTCAACATTTTTTCCAGTATTAAAATCTGAGGGAGAGCTTATAAAATTCTGCAGTATGAAAATACCAGTTTTTCAACTTAATTGTTATTAATGTTTCTCTTATAGAAACAAGAACAGCCTTTCACGGCCTTCTTATAGGTCAAAAGGCAAGCCAATATATTGTTAAGCTATTGAATAAAAAGATTTGGAGTACAGTTGCATTGCACAAGTGACCACAAACATTTATCTCAAATATGGCAAATTATTTTTATTTTTTGACTGATTCCTTGTTTAAACTTTGTATTTCTTATCAAAACTTTATGGAAAGCAAGCTAAAATTAAAATCTTGCTATATCTTCAGCAAAATTTACTTAAAGACTGAATGCACTTTCTCTGGGGTTTTATTAGGATTTTTACATTCTAAACATAATATTCAAAATTTGTTTTGTTTTTGAAATCTGAAACAGCTCCACCTGGAGCAGTAGTTTGCACTGTATCGTTAATCCTACACTAGAAGTAGCAAGATCTCACAGCTATGCTGACATATTTTGGTGAACTACAGAATTACATCTTTGTATACAACTGGAATACAGACAGCAGATTCATAACCCAGCTGGAGAGTCTGTAGACCTATGCCTCACTTTTACAGCACTGCTTCTCCACGTAAAATTTCATTCAAACTGCCATATTTTTTGTCTGATTGAGTGACTTCAAGTTATGAACAATGCATCTTTAAAAAGCAGTTAAGAGTTTAAAGGTTTTAAAACTTCTGAAATCTGCCTTTCAGAAACACTCAGCATTAATTTAGAAGCTATCAAGAACCGTAGCTTCTATTCATTTTACAGAAGATCAATGAAATCTTTGCAGAGAAGGTACTCATGTACGCAAATGATATTATTTTGTTTTGCCAGTGCAAAATACAAACCTCAGGAGTATCCAAAATATACATTTGAAATTACAACTTTATGGATAGAGTCTGATATAGCAAAAAAGAATGGAGAAAAGAACTCAATGTTATGTTATTTGAGCAAAGATACATCTACCAAGTCATAATAGCAATTATGTACAGGAAGACAAATTGGAATGCTTTGATGTGATCAAGAAACCCAAAATGAGAAGGGCAGAACAGGTGCAGACTTGTGACCATAGCAAATTGCATATAATCAGTGGTAATCTTACAGCCTTTGTGTCCTACTTAGAGATAAAAGTTTTTTTCTGATTGTTTCCACATATATGATCAATGTCTCAGTCAAAACAACGGCAAAAAACCATAGCTTATGATAACATCAAGAGTTTAAACTTCACTTTCAGTTTCTAATATTACTACTATATACATTTTAGGTATCTACATATTAAAAGTTTATTATTTAGAAAAACATTCTGAAGGTTTTTTTCCCCCATAAAAAAACCCACTACTTCTGATCCATTAAACAGATGCTCCCTTACAGCTCATATGAGAAATTAGAATCCATATAACGCCAACAGGAATGGTACTAACAGTCTGATACCATATTATCTTTGAACAGATAGAAATTGGAGAGAGGAGGGGAAAAACACCCCAAACTCCCACCCAGAAAACACAAACAGTAGCATGTACACTCAAAGTTATTCCACCATCATGCAAACCATTCTAGTACTAACAAAGATGTTAAATTTTAGAAGGTGGCATTGAAGTCTCTTTTTAAAAGGTTAAGAACTATAAGTACCTAGTATAATATCAGAAACCAATAAATATGTAGTTTAACATAAAATAACCAAGTCATTGATTTAGTTTTAGAGGAGTCAGCTTTGAAAGGACAAATGTCAGACTCACATTGTCATCAATTGTTGCTGCAACACGGCAATGCTCAGGATCTGAATAGGGTTTCTGGATCAAAGGAGGCACCTACAATGAAAAAAGGTAATGTTTATGAAGTAAAAAATACTTTAGAATACCAATACATCATATCAATTTCATAATCAATTTGGTTATGAAAATGAAAACCAAACATTTGGTCAAAAGTCAGTTACATACTACTGCAGATAAACATACAGCAGTCCTTTCACCTTCCAACACACAAAGCCTGTAGGCATTCTCCTATAACTATCAAAGTCACCAATGCCTTTAAAACAATCCATGCAGATTTTCTCAAGTGCCATATAGGACTGATATTTCTTCTGGTGTTTCTTCTTGATCTTAAGTTCTGCTTAGTCCCAGGTTTCCCAGTGAGTATAACTGGGAAGTTAGTCCCACACCAAGGAATTTACCAGCCATGAGAAAGTACAGGGAAAAAAAAACAAAACCAAACCACAACCCAACCACAAACATCCATCCCCACATCACAGATAATTATTCCCTTCCATGATTTATGGGTTAACTCGATTGCTGTTCTAATATCTGCCATATATAACCAATTTGGTAACACAAAATTGAACAATCTGATCACAGACTTTACAGCTACACATGGAAGGAAGAGGTCAAGGGAAGGAAGGTAAGATGGACATGTTAGGAAGATCAGTACTTTCATAGGATTTCTAGACAACTATTCCCCACCTCTAAGGTATTACATTTTAAGAATATAAAAGATGAGGAAAGATGGCAGGAAAGATAGCAGAAAAATTTTATTAAAACCAGAATTCAGCAAGGAATAAGCAGAAAGGAAGCCATCTCTTTACTGTAAGTTTCAAAATATGCTTTATTTTTCCAATGAAAGCAGCAGATCAAGTGAACTAGCTTTATGAGAATGGGTGGTAAAAAGAGTATCAGTGACTCATTCTTCTCAAGTGGCAGCATTGAAATAAGTGAAGAAGGATTGCTGTAACAGTCTGTAAATGCCATCTTAAGATGTGTTACTTGATAGCAAAGAGAACTCCATATTTGTAGTATGACTGCTGAACCTCAGTAAAAAGGTATAAGTATAAACCAACTTGCTTTTACTGTCTAATGATTTGACTCTTCATTGTAGTATACAAGTTTAAGCGAGTCAATAGCTAATCTCCTATTAATTCACTAGTATTTATTAACTACCAAATATTTTCTTACCTTGAAAAATGATTGCTTTATGTCTTGTCCCAGTCTCTCTGACATTTTACCCACGTTGTCTGACATTTTAGTCATTCCCTCTGCCAGGCTGTCAGGGAGAGACTTGACTGCATTTGATACATTTCTCATAGAGTTACGCAGTGGGTTTACAAATGTGTCCATCTGAAGGGGAAGATGTTTAACCAGAATTGTATAATCTATGAGGACACCAGTATATTAATACACTATGAGAAGTATCACATAGTTTCAGAGAACAATAACGTAAAGAACAACTGAAATTGTTTAACTTCACTATAGAATGCAGGATAAAATTTTAGCTTCACTCTCATTTATATTTCTCATTCCTCACAGCCCTTCTGTAGCTATTTTTATCTTTCAACAGATCTTTTTACTGAGTCATTTCCATTTCCCATCCCTCAGCTTTTCTCAGCTTGAATTTAATTATCTTTATCTTCTCCATTCAATGCCGTTTCTCGTTTAAAAGCTTCCTAGTTCCAGATGTTTCACTTTAGCTTTCAACTCTTCATCTTTTAAGTATGTCTTTTTTAAATAGCACCAGAGTAATACACTCTAATATCAGGGCAAGTATAATTAAAAAACAGTATTTACACAGAAAATGTTACAAGTTTTCTTTCAGTATATACTCCACATTCAGTTCAGAGGCACACATACTAGTATGATGTCCTTAAGTTTACAAAGCACCTGATAAGATGGAAATCAGATGTTACCTAGTCATTACATAAACATTGATAAATATTTAGCTGTTTCACTGTTAAATATTTAAGGAATATAGGAACAACAATTTGTAGTGACAATACAGTTGCAGATGCTTTTTATATCCAAGTCACTAGAAGCTTTGAAATAGCTGTATTTGGAAAGCAGATGCCCACACACACTGGTCAACTAAACAAAGAATCACTTGATTGAAGAAAGTTCTGGTAACAACAAAAAGAATGCACAGCTCAGAGCTCCAAATCTGACCCATGACTCTGAATGGTTCCAATGGCTAAAATACGTAACAGCTGCTTTTAAAGGGAAATGCATTTCATCTTTTAAGCTGAAGAGTGGAGAGCATGGTAACAGCAGCAAATATAAAGAACTGAAAAAGGAAGTTAGAAGAAATGAGACTACAAAGATAAAAAATCATCACAGATGCCTGACAGAAGGCAACTTGCTGCGAACACACTTCTAAGTGTCTTTGTGCAATACGCTGTGTCTGATTTGAAAAATTTATCTCCTTGTCATACAAGTAAATTTAGCTGTTATAAAAATAGTAATTTTTTGGTTCTGTATGTCCTCAGACATGTTGCAACTCAAAAATATTAAAGCAGTTTACTTGCAAGTTGTTTTGAAAGTGCTATATAACTGTTTAATATCAGTTCAACATCTCTGTTGAATGCTACCACTGCACTAATATACATTCTAAAAGTTCCCTTGACAGTGGAAAACATTCTTACCTTCCGTGCAAAATCCCCCTTCCCTTTGCTGTAGGGTTTATTCTCCAGGAAGTCATACACATAATGGGCTAAAGCTGGAGAAGCTTTCATCACTTCAGGATTTAACAAGAGCTGAGTAAAAGAAAAAAATTGATGAGGTGCTTTTTAATAAATAATGAAAAAGGCTATACCATCCAATTTAGTAAAAGTTTACCATTCACAGAGACAGTACATCTTCCAATGTATTCTCTCACTCATGCTCTAAATTTTATTTCAACATTACACTATTCTTAAGATAGAAACAATATACTTCTTGGTAATTCCCCATAATTTTAACTAGTAAGTTAATTACAACAGAAAAATACCAACCATTCAAAAATGACCACTAAAACTGCTTCTAAAACCCCAAGAAAAAAGAATTAAGTAGGTATGACTGAACGAATATTACTATTAAAAATGAGGCATGTATCTCAAAGCAAAAATATTGGCACACTAAACAGAATAGTCAGATTCCACAAAATTTTATTCCTCTTCATTATTTATTGTTAGCATGTCCACTGAGTTGGTAAATATAATTTAGTGCTAAATAACCAGAAAGTCCCTGTGAAGTAGGACAACTGAATTCCTTCAGTTGGTTTGATACAGGCCTTATATGAATGGAGGAGCTGTGTGATTATGCTACACTGCCAGAGCATGTGCCATGACAATCCTTATGCAATAGCAAAAAACAAAGTAACCACAAACACGAGTGTAATGGCAGAAAGTTAAGTGACATAGAGCCAAAACCCTACACAGCTGAAACTTCAGCAACTCAGAGGAACTGAGGCAGAACCAGCTGAGAATAAACCAAAACAGCAAAAAGGCAAACCGATCAGATGATGTGAAATTCTTATGTTGTTCACCTACAACATAGTTGGTTTTGAGGGGGTTTTTTTTTGGCTAGGAAATTTTCTACCTCAAAAAAAAAAATCCAATCTAGAACACAACCAAAAAAAAAAAAACCCTTAACAGCTTACCTGCAAATAGGCATTTAAATCCTTTTTCCTCTTTTCCAAAAATTCTCTGTCCATATTGTTAAATGTCTTTTTGCCAGGAAGTTTCAGTATATTTGCAAGGTTTTCAAACTAGAAGAAAAATACATTTTTTTTGTTCTGTTCTGAAAAGTTTTAAATCACCACATAAGCTCAGAAATGACAGTGCTCATTATATTCACCTATCCTTAACTACCATATAACATCTGGCAAATAGTTTCTGCATCAAGCCTAGAACTAGATTCCTTGAAAAAAACAAAATGAAAGTAGGCCATCCAAAAGAAATGTATGAAAATTCTCATGAGAACAAGGGGAAAAGGCAAAATTTAATTTCTGAATATACATGTGATACTTTTGAAATACAAACTAGTATAGTGTGCAAACTATTCCTATCATTACACTTGCTCAAAAAGGTTTAGAATCAAGATTTTATCATCATTATTTGTGTAGAAGTTACTAGGGTTATGAGACTTCATCAAGAGAACTTGCAAAAGCTTTTCAACATGTCTTCCCTTTCCTTTCCTGATCAAACCTAGCAAGGAAATGATTAAGTTTTTATCCCTGGTGTGGTTGGCAGCACCCACTTTACCCACAGGTTATCACACCATGCTTGATATGCCATCACCTGTGCCTTTTCTCCAGGTAATGATAGTGATTGACACTTTTGACATGTCTTCCACTGTTCCAGTTTTACAGAAAGAACTGGTGCTCCAGAGAAGCAGCAGGGAAAGAAGAGGCCCTGACACTTAAGAAGGTTGAATGTATCTGCTACAATGCACACAAAAAAAGTAACAAGAATAAAACTCAAATAATCAGGATTATCCACATATAAAATTCAGATTTCCTGTAAATAGTGTTCTAAAGGGGGTAAAGGGAGAAAGGTATAGCATCTAGGCTTTTAGGAACAACCCGGAAAAAGGTTCTGTCCTTTTCTCTCTAAAAACCACCACAAAATTGCAAATTTAATGAGAGACTGATTCCATTCAGTCCCTGCAAGGTGTCTTTTTGCAAAGACATCATTAAACTTTGGAAGTTCACAAAGCTCATGCAACATTTATGGCCTGAGGAAGCACCAAAGTATGACTATTTCCAACTTTACAAATCCCATTCCCTTGCAAATAGGTCACATGGGAAAATCTCAACAGAAGGTAGTCTAATTTTTACTTGGATAGTTATATCTAAACAGAAGCAATGTAAGCAAAGAAGATTATCTAGTTGAAATATGGGTATCTACTTCAAATCATATTTATTACATTACTGCCTGAAGAAACCAGCATGAATCTATTCAGTACTTTAAGAAAAAAAGCTCATACAGATACTATACACAGTTATATTAAATTCAATTTTGGATCAAGTAACTTTTTTCTCTGAAAAACAAACAAGAAGGGTGTGCAGTGTATCAGTGACATTCCTGTGCCCATAAACTCAGCAGGAATGTCTATTTTATTCTTAAAACAAGCAAAATTGCTGAGAGTTTCTGAGATGCTACAATGAAGCACAGGAATTTCTTTACTTTTTACAGTCATAGTATTGGAGGATAACATTTCTATTTTCTGTAAATTCAAAGAACTCAGTTTTAGCAACAATAAATTTTTGAGCTTTCATAGTCTGAAAATTTTTGCTTCTACCATTTTTGTCTAGCCATTTACTTTTAAGTTACTTTAAATGACTGACCAGTATCTGCAGAACATTTATTCACTATAAGGTCAGGGAACTCATACCTTTTTCAACAGCTCAGGGATTATTCCATACAATTTTTAAAAATAATTTAAAAATCAATTTGAAGAAGAGTACAAAAATTGATATTTCAAATTTATCAACAGCACACAAAGATAATCAGAAATTCAAAACAAGATCAGACTGATTAATTAACATTTTCAACTTTTTTTTTCTGTTTTTAATAAAGCCTTTTCCATTTTTACTACTGTTCTGACTTTACAATCCTAACCTACCTGCAAAGAATTTGGTCTCTGTGCCTCTCTACTAATAACAGAGTAAGCAGATTTCAAAGGGTATGCAGTCAAATCTGACTTCTCCAAAGGCTCAGTTTAAAAATGTGTCACCCTCCCCTTACAAAAGCACTGCATTTTCAACACTTTTTCATGTCAGCAGGTTCTACTTTGTACCAGCTGGTGAAGTACAACTCTCTATTTTTAATTCTTTCATTTTAGGAGAGTTAAGAGTCTGAGAACACAAGTACAGAAATAAAAGGCAGATTGTCTAGCAGTACACTGAACTGCAAACAGCTGCCCCTTTTGAGACCCCACAATTTTACTTAATATTTCACTTAAAACCTAAATCCCGATTTCCTAAAGTCACTTTTTATTTCTCAATCTCTGTGACAAATATAACAAATGAAATGTGCCACTATTTGACACCAACAACACTTCCATACAAACATTTTAAAGTGAAATTAAGCAGAGGGGTGAGGGGAAAAGCATTTTAAGTTCTATTTCTTTTTGTTAGAGCAATTATATAACTATCAGATACTAAACTATATAAACGTGCATGTGTAATCTGCTTAGTGCAAATAAAATATGATATAAACAATAAAAAATATATACTATAATGGAAGATAATGTAGTCCTGTAGCTCCTAATCTTAAGTCAATTTGAGAAAGCCAACACTCATGCCATACCATCACACAGAAAAAAGCACCTTTCAGAGATTCTTATGAGATTCATCACCTGCTCAGTGATCCTCATGTGGAAGTCATGGAAGTCACTGTAGCGTCGGTAAGTGTTCCATGTCTCTTCGCTGTTTGGACTTCGCCAATGGACTGTGATAGCATACAGTGCATATGTCTTGCCGTGGTCATTACACACTCCTGCCACAGCATATGGGTCATAGTCAGCATAGACTAGTAGTTTAAAAACAAAAACAAAAAAGGAACAAACAGAAAGAAGGAAGACGAAAGGACACAAATGTGAAGTGAAGAAATGTCTGAATGACAGACTTGAGACAAAAATGGACAGACATGCAAGCAGAAGAGTAAGCCATCCCTTTAGCCAAAGCACTGTATAGGTGACATCCCCCAGAAACTTATTATCCAGAGAAGAGCAACAAGGCTGGTGAAGGGACTGGAGCACAAGTCCTATGGGGAGAGGCTGAGGGAGCTGGGGTTGTTTAGCCTGGAGAAGAGGAGGCTCAGAGGAGACCTCATCGCTGTCTATAACTACTTGAAGGGAAGTTCTAGACAGGTGGGGGCTGGTCTCTTCTCTGAGGCACCCAGCAATAGGACAAGGGGGCACGGGCTCAAGCTCTGCCAGGGGAAATTTAGGTTGGAGATCAGAAAAATGTTCTTTACAGAGAGAGTAATCAGGCATTGGAATGGCCTGCCCGGAGAGGTGGTGGATTCACCATCCCTGGAGATTTTTAAACGAAGACTGGATGTGGCACTGAGTGCCATGATCTAGTAAATGGATTAGAGTTGACGGAGGGTTGGACTTGATGATCTCGTAGGTCTTTCAGGCCCGATCAATTCTGTGATTCTGTGATTATGTAAACTTAAATATAGAGATTAAGCAGCTTAAGACAAGTTTCACTGGCATGCAAACCAAAAAAAAAAACAACCAAGCAATAGAAAAGGTTTCAACTTGTAAGAATACTGAATAGATCTTTAAAAAAAAGAAACAACTAAAGAATTCAAGATACATGTGAAAGACAACTGTAAAACCAGAAGAAATTGCAATCTGCAAAGTACTCTAATCATATTGCAAGAGTTTGTCCATCAAAACAGCAAGCTGTAAGCAGTCAGTTTTGTTACTAACATCAGCAGTGTGTTATCAACTATAAAATTAAAAATACTCACCACAGAATTTACATCAACAGAAACTATATAGATACAAACTGAATATTTCAGTTTTGACATTACTTGATCAAAAAATTCCTCCCAGTACAGAGGTTTTTTTTTCAAAAACTTTAAATCTACAGAATAATCTAGAACCAATACTGTTTACACTGTATATTACTTAAACTGGTAACATGTTGTATTTCTAATATTGAGCCAATACACAATAACCACAATTTTTCAGTAGCTAGATGAAAACACTTTTAATCAAGTTATGTAAATTTCTCAATGCACCCATGCTCCATAAAACACACTTTTCCTGACAAATCATCTGCTCCAACCTCTGTCGTACTTCTAGCCTTGACTTCCCTCTAGTGTAATGCCAAGGTCCAAGCTGCCAGGGAGCAGCTCTAGGACAGGAGGAGCTACTGACAATGTGAAAATTACCCTGCAGTAAGGTGGTCACAAAGCATCTTATCTTTGCCAGAAGACTATTAAGTTCTGAACCCCAAGAGTAGAGCAGGCAGTCAGGATTCTGCCAAAAGACTGCCCAAAGAATGGAGCCGTGAAAGCCCAGCTCCACACTTGGGTCGACCATTCTGCCATACTGCCACCATGCACCTTTAAGAATACCATTTCAGAACAGGAGTGGCAGGAAAGTTGTCCCCATCATTCCTCATAGCACAGCTTTTTAATCAGCATTTACTTTCCAGCCCAGGACAAGGGGAATCCTCAAAGATGATGGATATCCTGTATACACCCCACAAGCACAGTAAAGTGTAGTAATTGGCAGACGAAAGGAGCCTGCACACAGATGCAAAGTGCACCTACTGCCTTCAAGCAGCCAGAAAGAAGGGACTTGTATGTCCATTCAAGCATGAGGTAAAGAAAAAGATGACATCCAGCTTAATCTTATCTTACAACATGAACCTGTACATATCCCTGGGTTCAACTGGAGTATTACGGATTCACAGACTCAAGCTAATAGTTATCAATACACACTGCCATCAAGTTTTTAAATTTAATGTAATTTTTGTGGTTCTTAGATCAAAACATTGAAATTACTAAGTTTAACTCAGAAAGAAGTATCATATGCCATTTTAATAAAAAAGCTAAATTGTGATTCTTAACTTTTAAATTATTTTTCTTCTCTGAGGACTGATTACATGAGACTTGGACTGCACCATGCTCTTAGACCAGGTTAGAGTAACAGTTTAATTAAAGTGTCAAGTAGCTGAATTCTTACTCATAGCTCAAGTGTCTGCTATATAAATGCATGGATTTAAAAGTCTGTTGTATACTACAATCCACTAAAAAAGTATCTGAAGATCAATTTACAATCTAATTACCCAGTGCAATGTTATCTAACTAGAATATCTGCAAGCAATATATGAAGTTTTTGGTTTTTACATTCACATAATAAAAAAGATTTATTACTAGGTTAATATTTTCAAAATATAACCAAAAATGCCACTACTGTAGTGACTGAAATCATTACCTTATATTAAGCTAAGTCAATAATGAAGCACAATAAATAGGGGAAAATATTATAGAAAGAGAGGCAAAGAGCAGAGAGTTAGAACTCCGTGATTAGTCTAGAGAGATGGCTTTCAGAATTTGTTCTTCAAATAATTGTTAAAATAAATGCTACTTAATATCAAACTTAATGAATGGTACTCCAGGGATAATAAAAATAATAATACCAAAACCCACAAAAAATAAAATCACATGTAAGTACAGATATACAGTCTATGACTTACAGCACCAATTGTGTACAGATTCCCATTACAATGATTTCATGGGAAATATCAATTCAAATGTTTTATGAGGTTAAAAAAAATGAAAGGATTAGGTATTCAAGGGCCTATAATACTAAAAAACTCAAAACAGAAGGGGAAAACAAGTAAGTAGCCATTATAACAGATTCACTTACCAGTATCTGAAATGTATGCATGGAATTGAACTGTCTCATCAGAAGGGACATTTGAAAGGTCATCTAAGGACTGCACGGTGGGGAAAGGAGGAGAATGGAAGAAACAAGCACAGAATAAGATCACAGATACATCTCATTTGAGATATACTTTTCAATTCATCTCTTGGATTTTCAGTATTTCAGTTCACTACACCAACAGAATAGCTTAATGCACTATAAAAATACCAGTAAGTGTCTGTATTACTAAATAGTGTTTACAGTAATATTTGTATTACTAAAGCCTTTATTCTAACACACCATGTAGGGCTCTTCATTTCCCTACTAGTTTCACATAGTTTTGTATTATTTTAATGTACTTGCCATACTCATTTCATAGCTCAACTCTAAGAAGTAGAGCTACAAACAAATCTAGTCAGCTGCTCTAGTATTTTGTTTGCTAAGGAATACTGACATAAAGGTAGCATTATTTCTTGTTTTCCTGCCTCCCTTCATTGTCACTCTGTCAGTTCATTTTTTTTCCCCTCGATAACAGAATGGGGTTCAAGTTAACATATACTAATGCCTGCTAGCAGTTCAACCCAGCCATTTCTGCTGCCATTCAAGATCTTGGATATGTAACATCTGTGTAACTTATTCAACTTATTCTACCTATTCAATGCAAAAGCAATATGTGAAGCTCCTATTATGGATCCATCTAGATTAAATCTGCAACAGTCTACAAATACTTTCAATGGTTTTATATCCCCCAAAATATGCTTTAACTGGTTTAATATAACAATGTGTCAAATTAGAAGACAGAAATTAAGAAGGTATTGTAAAATAACTTCTTGAAATAGTTTTGGGCCTCTGTTCCAAATAATCTTAAAATACATTCTTACAGTGAAAATACAGCAGGCAATATAATAGAAACTTTAGGAAACACTCAATTTGCTGTGGCAAGGCACTATACAGCAACAATTAACACAAATAAATGAAATGGTTTACTTGAACAGATAACACACGTTCATATTTAATATGATCTCATAATTTTGACATTAGGTATATTCACAGGAATACAAGTTAATTAAAAAGCAAAAATATCACACAACCCTATCTTATTTAATACATTGTCATTAGCTTATAAGTACAGAAACTCCCTGACCTTTGAGGTAACCTCTCCAAGGTCTATTTTTCTTCATGTAACTGGCTAACACAAGGGAGCTAAACTATGTGTACAGAAATTTACTCGACATGGCATTCAGCCAGGAAAAACTAATCTACCATATTCAAACACCTGTAAAAGCACTGGAAACCCTGAACAATATGGGCTACAGAAACCAAAAGTTCTTCTGCATAAACAGAGATTAATTACGCATTTCTGCTAGAATGTTCTTCCCTCTTTATAAAAACTATAAATGCAGTATTCTGTAAATATCCTTTTCACAACAACAAAACCCAAGACTTGGAACTGTCCCATGCAAGTATCTAATTGTATTGCTATAGTGCTTGGTAAAGGTTTTGATTTTATAGCTTAGTTTAGGAAGGCCACACGCAATTAAGCGGCAGGTAACCATCAGCTAGATGAGCTACTGCAATGGCAAATCTCCATTTAGAAAATATAACTTTGATATGTCAAGTACTTTTTCTAAGAATATCTTGAGACAATTGAAACGTCTTTTTAAGAGATTAGTCAATTCGAATCTCCTGCGAAATGTTACCAGAATTGCACGCAAATTTGTAAAAGATATGGCTAAAGGAAGTTTTCCTTCTGCATTTAACAGGAGTTTGTGTAAATTCTATAAACTGACCATCTACCCTTTTCTTTGCATTTCAAAGTGTAAACAAGAGCAAAACAATAGGAAAGAAATTCCAGCTTCCAAAACAAAATAAATAAAACCCCACAAACAACCCACACAAGGAAAGAAATTTACATTTTTGTTAAATGTATTCCTTTGCAGAATAAACTCTACTCCTCTGCATTCAAGCATGATCTAACCATTGCACTGAAACTCCTAAGGAGCTACAGCATCTTCCAAGAATTAATTAGAAGGGTCTATGAATCATTGCAAGCCAGGAAATTGCATGCAGATTACAAAACTTCCTAAGACTAAAAGATCTGGAAAAATACTTTCATTTGCACAACTGAACCTTGCATATCTTGTAGCTTAGCTACATACAGTTGAAGGAAAAAGTAAGAGGGAGAGGAGGAAATGCACCATAATTTTTATGGGTTTTTTCTTAAAAATAACTGTGATTTGATTTTTGGTTTGAAACATTTTAAGCCTAGTAAGATATTTAGAAAAACTCTGGTAAAATTATACAGTTCTCTTCATACATATGCAACCACAAGCACATGCAGAAGCACACTTCAAATATTTAAGTACATTCATGTAGCAAAGAAAAGGTTCTGACAAACTGACTCAGTCAAGGATTGCTTAAAAAAAACAACCCTGAACTTGAACTGGTCAGATAAGAAAACGAAAGATTCATATTTTAAATAGGTAAACTCCAGACACTTTTGTTTCCAAATCTCATCCTATCTCAAAAATAAAATTCAACCTTTAAAAAAAAAATAAAAAAATCTAATTAAATGCCTTATTATAGTCTATTTGAATTTAATCCTTCAGTTTCAAAAGATTTGTTTTCACTATTATTACCTAAATCTAAATTTCTGTCTATTTAAAAAAAACAACAAACGAACAGGGATAACAAAGTATGCTTTACATAATTAACTACAGATTATTACTGACCATGTGAGAAACTGCTAAATTTCATTTAACAGGGCAAAGTACAAAAGGGACAGTTTTATCTCAGATTGATATGTTTTTTTCAATGTCATTCAATGACTTTTTCAGAAATTAAACTGCAGTGAACTAAAACCTCTAACACACATAACTTAAACTATTTTATAACACTTTCCTCACTGTTAGGGAGAAAAAATAATAATTTTAAAAAAATCCAAGCACTTACCAGATTTATGCTGCCAGTAGGAGATCCATTAAAAGATTCTGGAAGCAATGAGGAAAGGGAAAGTTAAAAAAAGGTTAGATTTTTTTTTTCCTCAGTGTAGGGCTACACATGAGAAATAAAAATGCCAAAAGACAAACCCTTAAGTAAAATAATGGACAGCTGTGGCATTGGGCAAATGTTGCACCCAACAAAAAAGTACTTCAAGTTTCCAATAAAGACATCTTAAAGGAAAAACGTATGTAAGTTTGAACAGCTATAGATAAGAAATAAATATTCCAGAAAACATTTCTTTTTAAGCATGTATCACCATATGAAAATGTTTCATTCATGAGTTAGTTTACTAGTACAACAATTCCCATTTGTTAAACAAAATTTAACTGCTTTAAGAAGTCATATCTCCTATGTACTTTCAATTTCTATTTCCAGATGAGGGATATAGTTATGTATTAAAACCAATCCAATAGGCTGAAAAGCCTCAAATATAGTTGAATTAAAAAAAAAAATTTAAAAAAAAAAAATCACACTTATTTTAGTGACACACTTGTTACCAAGACTTGACAAAAAATGTACATAGTATTAATGAAGTTACTACAAAAACAACTCTCCCAAAACAATTTACAAAAAAGCACAAGGAGGAGAATCAGAGATAGCACAGAAACGTTTTGATTTCTCAAAAAAAAAGAGTGTGCACAATTTTCTTATTTTTATTTTAAAGCAAAAAAAACAAAGGTCCCAAGAAATCCCCCTTTGCTCACCTCCTTCACCATCATCTAATCCTCTGAAACTAGGATCCTTCAGCATATCCAGCTCAGCTAACATGCGCACGTACAAAGCATTCTGTTTGAATGAAGGGTAGAATCTTTCATCTCGCAGCATCAATTCATACACCTTATTGAAATAAAAATGCCAACCTTAGAAATATTACTACATCTTTTAATTAAATCAGACAAGCTTTCGTAACTTCTACTTTACCAACATGTACCTGTGTGTTCTATTAGTGTTTCCAGGTTTCCTTTTAAATCATAATGAAAGGTTATAAAAACTAATTGTGCTAGAAGTATAACACAGTCTCAGAAAATATCTTTATAACTAGTAGAAAATGCATGTACAGGAAGAGAAGTGGCATGCTAATTGTAAATGTTTCCTTCCTCTTAAACCTTCCAACTGCACTAGAAACATACTTGGTCTCTACCCATTCCAGAACAGGTTATCCATCAGAGTCCTTCTTTGTTGATAAACTATAAACACAAACCTGCAAGCACTTAGGGGCAGAGGTGAGAAGACAGAAAGGAAGGGAGGGAAGATGCTGCATACTACTTCCCTGAAATTTTCCAGTTCAGTCAGCACAGTATAACCTTACCCTGCATAGATTTAACTACACCACCTCAAAAAGTTATCTGTATAGCCCCTATACATTGTCAGCCTATATACATACACACACGTCTATATGTAGTAGGAATTAATTCACAATATTTGGCTGTTCACAGGCCAGGCCCTTGTAACCTGCTTTGGGCAACACAGATTTCACAAGGTGTTTTCATGAGTCTTAGATGTGGGCCTCAAGTACAACAGAGTGATTTTAAGTTCTACAGTTCATATCACTAATTTTCAGTATGAATGAGAAACTTAAGTTAATAAATTAAAATAAAAAACTTAGACTGGGTATATAATCTACTGACAGAATATTAAAGTCACTTTTGAAAATGAAAAAAATAGACTTGAGTGATAAAGTCTGCATATGCAAGTAGTAAAAAGGAGTGGTTTATCTTCAATAATTGCTACTTCTGAGTGCTACACTGTTTGGACTAGCAGAAACAGGATAGTCAAACTTCTGGAAAGAGATACAGAATTTAATATTGCAACATACCTATACCGACCTTTAAAAAAGAGCTCTAAAGTCAGACTGAAATGCTACCACTTAGTTACTTTAAAAGGGCTTTTTTCTTAAATTGTTGCATAAACACAGGTAACAGCCCGTAGACTAGATTGTGCTCACTTTTATATAGGACACTTACTCCTTCTACCTACTGCTCTGAAAACCATGGGCTATGTATGGCTAAAAGGAAGCTGGCAATTTAAAGTATGATTTTCAAAGAACAGGAAAATGGTAAAACAGGTTTTAGGTTTTGAGCTATTTGAGTTCCTCCTTTTTCAATGGTTTTAGTCGTGTTTAATACTCTATAGCATTAACAGTTCTAACAAAATACAGGATGAATAGAGTATACCTTTCTTTGAATGTCATCGAAGATTTCAGGTGTTGGATCCTCATGATTCAGTGTTTCTGCCAGTTTTGCTACTAAGTTGTCATCAATATTAACTCTTGGAGACGCCTGTCACAGAGATCTATATCAACTTTTGCAGCATAAAAATATTTTCACAAATAAAATCCAACACAATTCTGCAATTCGCCAAGTAAACTAAATTCTTCCTCGGTAAGTATCTCAAGAACTGTCTAGAACACACAACAGGAGTCAGAGTCCCTCCTCTCCTCAAAATTAAGTTCAGAATTCCTATTGAAACTCAGAAGATTCAGGAGTAAATACAAATAACCTCAAAAACAATTTATGCACATTACCTTGAAGCAGTATCTAAACCAGATTTACTCAGACTTGGAAAGAGCTTATTTATGCATAGAAACCTCTAGATTTAGAAATGAAGAACAAGTCAGTAAGAAATTTCATGGATGAAGTCCTGAAATATCTAAGGAAAAGCTAACAGTTTCTCAACTCTGCCAGTTTTTGGAGAGATTACCAGTAGCTGTAATCAAGGTAGCTTTTTATGCAGACTCTTACAGCTACCAGCATACTAACTACATCACCATCAGATTTCTATCAATCATTCTTTGGTATGACATAGCTCAAACTACTACTTGCTAAGCACTCTTGTAGATGGACCTAAGCTCACAAACTTTCCCCATTTTCTGTAAGAGACAGGGAGCCAGCACTGAGCCAGACCCAACAAAGCTCACTGATAGCATAGCTGGGAGGCTGAGTTTATCAGCTTTGGAACAGATCTAGAGTTTGGTGGTTCCAGACTTCAAACTGGCAAGTATTCAGTCAGATCAAAAACCCACCAGAGCAAGCAAGCTCTGCACAGACCACCATGCTGATAGTCTACTGAGGTGAAAAACCAAAGTGAAAGAAATGATGCGGAAACAGAAGCTTTACAAGATATTTTAGGGATAATTTGTTGAAGGAAGCTTTTGAGTGAGTTGAGAGGTGATATTTATGCACACAAACTCAGAACAAAGATACATTGTTAAAACAAGTTGACCACTGTTTTCTTTCACAGAAGACTCCATTATTACAAGACTACTGGAAGCACTCAAGCTTAGCCTACTGAAAGATACCCAACAGTGATATTTGAGCAATTTACACAGAAAACTGTGGAGAGGCACAGGAAGTTATTTCATTTGAAAATTCAATCTTAATTCAAGTTTGTACAAATATTGGGTTGCTTTTTTATTTTTTTAACATTTCTTCTTAAGGGGGGTGCAGGGTGGAGTTCAGAGTAAAAAAAAAGGTAAGGACAACATACGCAAAACAATAGAATTTCTTATTGTCTCCATATTTTGTCTAGTTTATTCCATAAAGTTAGCTTCTAAGGAACATATTCAGTGGATTTGACAGGACAGTCAGTGCCAGTATGAGCTATTTTAAATAAAGAGGGGAAAAAAAAAAGAAAAAGAAAAAGACATTTTCGTACTCTTTGACATAGAAGATACACAAGTAATAGCTTAAATGTCAACCTGTAAACAACTTGTGCTACATCACATCCATTTCATATTAACATAGTCATAACTATTCGAGAAACAGCTGTACAAATAATGAATGCCAAACAATGCAGAAATGAGTTATTCCAACCTTTTCTGATAAATATTGCTCATAAACTCCAAATGCAGCTGCTCTTAATAGGCCCTTGGTTTGATTAGTCTGATGTTTTCCATCTTTCTGTCGGCTTTGAAGTACCTCCAGCTGTTGCTGTGCCGTAACCCTGTATCCTTCCACTGTCATCCAGAAAAACAGATGTGCTTGGCCACCAGTCTGCTGCATGTAATCTACAGAAAACAGCCATCATACAACCATAGGTATTGCTGTGCATCTTAGAATAAGAAGTCTCTATGATGTTAACTCCACGATCTGGTTAAATATCTGGAATACCTGTCATCTAGAGTAAAAATAAATAAATAAAAAAAAAATCAAGAAGTACTATATACATACTGGTGATAATCAGTAAATGACACTGGGAACAAAATCTAGAAACTAAAAAATTGTGATATGTTTCAGAATCATTTCACTTATAAACCTCCAAGCAGTTCTTGCAATGAGTCTGGTGTAAACAGAACAAAATTGTGAAATGACAGACCAAAATACTTTGCAAGAACAGTCTTAGGGAGAGATCAGTATTAAAACAAGCTTGATACAAGCTTTTGGAAGTACTGAGTATGGTGTTCTGAACAGCTAATTGCAATCTGATTTGAAAAAAGAAGGTTTTGGTTCCCTCTGGAAAGGGGCTTATGTACATTTAGCTCTCAGCAGGCTCTTACTTAGTGATTTCAAGTGTACAATCCTGTGAGTTAGCATACCAGATAAACTCACACTTACCCATAAAAAATTGTAGTGCAACATTGTCTACCAGAATATGGTCCAGAGGGACTGTGCAAAGTTTTCCGAAGTTTGCTGCCAGTTTCACAGTATCTATTTCCTGTAAGAAACAGTTCAGTTAAGTCCACAGGCTTTTTTTTCCTTTTTAAAAAATTACCTTTTAAAAATTCTACTTATTACAAAGTAAGCATAATAAAAAATAAATTACATCATAGATAATAAAGCAGCCTCTCAATGGTTAGTTTCACAGTCACAAATAAGTGAAGATCTAGATCATAAGGTCATGTTCCCATTACTATTTGCCTTCAACATAGATGATTTCTGCTACATGAGAAGCTAGCTTCAAACACTGTTTTTCATGTAATACTACACAGGTCAAATTAACCCCAATCTCTCATCAACAATGAAAATGAATTAACAAGATTAACTAATTTCAATATTTGATGGAGTGTAGGTCACCACAACTTAAATTCATCTCTGCCCAACTTCTGTTACTCTGACATTTCTTGGTATTACAATAAGGCTTCTGGATCCAGCTGCAGAATACTTAATTTTCACAGTCAATATGCACAAGATTACATTATCATGGAGCCACATCTAGGGCCAATTTGGAGAGTCAAGTAAGCAAAGTCAAACATACTGACTCTGTCAGCCTTAAAATATGAAACAAAATATAAAACAAGCAAACAGAACATGAGGTTTTCAAAATGTAACATTCAGTTTGCCTTAGGCTTTTCAGTCAAATAAAGAGATAAATATGTCTAACAAAGGGCAATACATGGGATCTACAAGGAACTACAAAGTAATCAGCAAAAGGTACCCTTAATCATTGCCAAAGACTAAGCTCTTGACTGAAAATGTATGAATAGTTTGAATAGATTGTCAGATGTACTGACATAAATAACCTGCTAAAGTCAGAATCCATAAAACTTTAAATACATGGATCTTTTTTTTTCTGTACTTAAAATACAAGACTAACTTTAGTTGTATATTCCTATAACTGCATATTTCAAGTTGTGTTTCAAAATGCAGAACTAAAAAGCTAGACTGACCTAGTAAGTTATTTCCAACTTCACTCTTTCAGAACTGATAAAAATCTAAAACACTTACTTTTCCTGACTGCAACCTCTGAATTCTTGAATCACATACTTTAATAACATATAATAAACTGTTTATTTGATTTTTTATAGTGTTGATATCTGAAAGCAAAAACAAAGAAGATTAGGTAATGCAGATGAGTAAATAAACTCTTGTTCTGAAATACTGTAAAAATATCATAGAAAAAGTCACATACCACATCAGATTGGAAGAGAAGGGGATTTTTCATTTTAAATACCCTACTGATGGAAATGAACAAGAAGAAATCTTCTTATTTTTCAGATTAACTGTTAGTTGACTACCTATTAATACCTGAAGTACTACTGAAATTTGGAACCACCAGTCAGGCAAGTTTCAATTCAACGAACGTATACCTACTTCAGATAGAGTTTATTACTCAAATAACAAAATATTTTACATTATGCTGCATCTGAGTTTTTCTAAATTTTTGGAATATTCTTCAGAGATCATGCTGGTAAATGCATTTCACATTTTGCAAAACAATACAGCACTAACCATCTCCTGCTGTATCTAGAGATCGAAGATATTGCAGTTCTTCACTTGCTTTATCTTTCACTGCTTCCAACTCTCCTATATTATCACTCAGTTTAATAATATTCATAAAGGCCTCATAGTTACAGTTGGAATCACGAATCTGAAACAGAAAATTTTACAGTGTAAATAATGTAAATAAGCTAAATGCACAACCTGATTTTTTCATTAAGTGTATTATTTTGATACAGCAAAGTGACATTTTGAAAACACTTCGATGCTTCTAAACGCAATACTAAAATTTTACATTGACCAAGAAAAAAGCAGCATACACATAGTAGAAAGCCTATTTATCAACAATTATTTTCTGTTTTCCAGAAATACAACGACACATGGAAAGTATATCAACCTACTTAATGAATATCTTGTCCAAAACCCAATCAACCTTCCTCTGCTATTATCCATCTCCTTAGCTAAGTAGGCAGAAACTGTTGAGACCACTGAAAAGGTTGGGTTCTCTGCAAGTGTACATGCTTCTAATGTTATGGCTTCTTAAGATAGAGAATTATAAAAAGAATTAAAACATCCTACAATGTAATCATAACCTACTGGGAAAAAAAAAAAAAAGACTGAAGTCATATCTTCTCTGAAACCCTACATCAGATATCCTTTTAAATACTATTAAACTATTTCAATAGACACTATTTTCCCAGTATTGGCATAGTATGAACCTGCTCTAGAGAGGCAAAGGAATTTTTGCAAATGAAAAAAGCTTCCTGTGCTGCTAAGATCACTGGAAACTATGTTGTGAATGCAGCATGGAGACTGGGGAAAGGCTGGCAGCTTTACAGCTCCTGCACACAAGTGCAGAAGGTTCAGTTGTAATCCTGTCTACCACCTGAAGCCAAAAAAAGTCACTTTACCCACATCTTTCATAAACATTCCCCTTCAATGTGGAAATATAATACCTGATCTGTACTGCAAAAGTGCACTGACATGAGTTGCATGGAGTAGAAAGAATGAAGACTGTATACTTTTGACCACAGTTCGTGGAAAATCTGTCTACAAACCTGCTTTTAAAATAATAGTACACACAATTCTTGAACTTCACACATTTAATAAATATGCAGATTTCAGTGAAGAGAGACATGGTTGGATTAACTTCTAATTTTATATTGAAGTTTTGTGATTTATTGCAAAACAACTAGTACTGAATTGTAGTGTACCTAGAAACATGGAATTAAACTACTTCTCAGAAAACTGAATTTTTCATTCAAATCTGATTTTATATCAAAGGTTCCAAAGCAAACCAGAAATTATTTCAGTCATCCCAAAACAAACCAGAAATTATTTCAGTCATCTCTATTTTTGACCTTAATTTCTGCCACAATCTTCATTTCATAAGACTTGTATCAAATTTTTGAAAGGATTTACTCTTTCTTATCTTTCTCCCAGCACATTTAGTTCATACAGAACAATTATGAAAATATTTGGGACATCACCATCGTAACAGAAATCATTACAAAAAACTCAGAATTCTACCTTTGGATGCAGCCAGGGGCACTGCTCAGTACATAAAGAGGCCAAGTTACAAATAAAGAACATGCATAGGAGGAAAGGGGAAACAGAAATTGAAAAGCATGGTCCATATAAGCACCAGTATTTTTTCTTATTAAATCTAGGTTCCTGTAGAAAAGCAGCATGCAAACTTTTACATGAAATGCAAGTGGTGTCAGAGAAGGAAACATTGTACACATACATACATAAGAACTTCTACTCTGAAATCAAAGTGTTCTCAGCATAGTACCTTAATACACAATATAAGACTAAAATCTGTTAACAGAAGTAAAGAACTTGAGGAAACAAAAAAAACTAAACTTGACTTATGACGTCTAAGGGATAATAAGCTATAAGAGTAAGTTTTAACTTGCTTTGCAAAAACTCAGTAACATTAATGTGTGAATATTCTATTTATGTTAATTTTACTATATACTACTACTTTAAAAAATTATTTTATCATTATTATTTGTTTAGGGGCATTAGAGAGATATAGAAGTCAAGACTTTGTTTCTTCCCATTCAGCTTAAGTATTAAGGGCTACCACAAATATCCCTAAAACAATCACCCTGAGATTCCTTAGCAGAAGCGAAAAAAACATGCCAATCTTACTACTTGCCATTCTGGAGGCATCTTAAGCTTTAAAGGACACATTGTAAAAGCAGGCAGGGAAAAAAAAACTTCCAAGGTTACTGCTGTATTTCCTGAACAGCAAAGTGAAACAGTCAGAGGACTCCACTTTACACCTCACCATGCATCTCTTCTCTGTCAGATTGTTCACTGACAACCAACTACAATACAGAGTACCAATAATACAGACAGAACGTAAATGTGTGCGTGAATATATATGTGTGTGTAAAACAATTAACACAGCAGCCATAAATTCACTATCTCTGCCATTGCTAACTTTTCTACCAGATATCTATCTGCTATGATTATAGGGAACACAACAAAAGCTTTTATGAAAGTCTTCTGGAAATACCATTCATTTTAAACATTATAAATCTTACCATCCATATGACATACTGATTAATATAATCAGGATCACTGAGCTGGTTTATTAATGGAAGAAGAATTCCTTGGGAGAGGATTTCCTGAAAAACAAAGTAGGATAAATTATTTTATACATTTATTCATAAACCTATTATAATTGCAGTAATATAAAAATCACTTTGTAGAGGCTAAATAAAAAGTAATTTCAAAAAGTCTTCAATAGTACTAGCACATTTCCTTCCAATTAACATTAGATGATGTTAATTCCTCAAAAACAACATCCATTTTAACATGCTTTTCTAATGTAGCTAGAGGTAAAAGACATTTCAAAAACATTTCATGCAAGCTGTTGCTCTCTATTAACTACTAATCAAGACTATACTGCATTTAAAATAACCTAATATTAAATTAGATCAATTTTACAAAATAAGAAGAGCAGTTCAAATATAAGCTTTTTGATGTCATTAAACCAAACAATTGGGATGGCTCTCAGAGTTTGTACTTACCCTGACAAAGTATCGCATGATCTTGTTCTGGAAGTCTCCAGGAGGTAGCAATATATACAGTAAAACCTCACACAGATCCCTTAGGAATCCTAGGGAAGGAGAACAAAAAAAACCCTCAGCACATTTTGATATTATGTTATTTTACATCTTACCTGATACCACAAAAACCAACAGATAAATTCTTCAAATTCAAATATCTAGTCATATACATTCTTATACTCCAAGCAGTACAGTAACACCTTTCAGACTGAACATAACCAGCACTGATGTTAACCCAACTACGAGTCTCAAAACCAAGACACAGAAAGCCAAATTCCAACAACCAAAAACACTAACTCCAATGTATTTTCCTTGTTTAAGACATACAGTGGTTTTTGCCCCCTCGTTCACTCTGCCCAAAAAGATAAACTGATTTTTTAAATGAAGACTATGCAGTAGTGATAAAGAAGGTAGATCTAGCAAAACAGCAGTAAGAATCTGCAAAGTCATCCCCTGCCTCACAGAAAATATTTCTATTGTAAAATACTTAATTATAATTATAGCATTAGTACATACAAACTGGAGAAAATAGACAAGTATAGTAGACATACTTCATGCTTTGAAGCTCACACACTCAGATTTCAGTATATTTCATATTGTGAACACAAATGTTAGTATTTTCATTTAGTCTGCTATACTAAAGTAGCATCAGAAGATAGTATTGAGAGACCTTCTTCATCTTTGGGAGAAGTACAGACTAGATCACGACAGACTTCTTTTTCCATTTCAACTTCAACCTCAAAGAAGGTATCTACAAGTTCCTCAGCTTGGTCTATAAAAAAAGAAAACAAAAAGAAACATACTTTATTCACCAAGATTAGAAACTCAAGTAACCTTCAATTATCATCATCATGGCTAGACTTCGCAAACGAAGCTCCGGGGAGGGCTCCATCCACACTCTTCCCAAGCGCTTTTTACAAGCGCTGATGGCTGCAAAGGCCAATGCAGGACAGACAAGAGCGGTTGCAAAAGGCACAGCACAAGGACTCCTTAGGAGGTATAATCTGCAAGACACGATTCTTTCTACACTGTCTTTTCTCCTCAAGAGTGATCCTGCATGCCTTCTCAAAAACATACGTGGCATTAAAAATAGCATGTAACCCTCGATTATAAAATAAAGCTAAATATATTTCACACATGTAGGATTTCTTGCTACTTAGACTCAAATCAAAAAACATTTAACTTATTACCTTTCATCTGATCACCTTTCTCTGCTATTCTTTGCTGAGCTTTTCTGAAAACTCGAAGATGAGTGCCAAAGTCATCAACAAGTCGTGTAGTGAAATAAGGCTGCCAGTCTGTTTCCTTTGACCTGTCAGAAAAGGACAACCATGAAAATGAATTATTTTATCCTGAACACAAAGAACAGTAATAACTTCTCTTTCCTCCCTGCCAAGAACCATACTGACAGCAAACATGGAAAAGCAAAGGCATCAAACAGTTTTCTAATTGCCTATCCACTGAAAATAAAGTGAATATTGTAAAATACCACTCTCAAACCACATTAATACTTATGCTTGAATTACTTTAAAGTCAACATTAGTATCTGGAACAGTGTTGTGATTCATGACATGGTCAAATATCTCAAAAATCCTCATATGAGCAGTCTATAACCTAAAACTAAAACACTCCCCAGGTCTTTTTCAGTTATTTTGGAAGGCATCTAAACAATATCCTTTCTTTCTGAATTTGCAGTATATGCAAGATTGAGAAAACACACACTTCACTTAAAACTACAGGTGATCCAATACTATCAACAACTGATTGCACAGCTTATATAAGAGATTATTAGCATGCATCTCCAACAACGCACAAAAGTAAGCATCAGAAAATAGTCACTGCCAGATTTGTAAATAACTATTATTTCCTTTGTGATACGAAAAAAACGCAGAGACATTATAATGCCCATGCCTTCCTAGCCCATCTGAAAATGCACCTGTGCATTATAGGCTTCATAAAGCTTCATAAAGGTTGTGATGGCTTTTACTCTGCACTAAGTATTCCACTGAATTCTCTCAGATATCTACTTTGTTATAGCAGAATTCCTCTACAATACTTCCTTTTTTGTGTTTGTTCCCTCATCTGCTCTTCCTTCCCTCACAGAGAGAGAAAGGGATAAGGAACTCTGGAAGAGAGGGAGGCCTACTGCAAAATCTAGATGTGGAAATAAGAAGAGGAGCTGTCTCACAGGACAGTCAATAAAAAACCATCAAGAATCAAGATCCAGTCACAGAGCCATCAAACCCTACATAACCACTAGGTGGCAAACTTACATCATTCTCCTAAAGGTATGACTCTCAAGGATAAAAAAACCAAAACAATCCCACTGTATTCATTCTCTCCCGAAATTAAATTTTAATTTTATATAAAATTAAAGATGATGGTACTCATCTAGGACTGCTAAAGCTATAGCCAAATATAGTCATTATAAATACACTAGATCATTTTTCTCTTTATAACAAGAGCAACTGCTGCAGTCCTGTGAAATCAATTTGATTTGTACAGAACAACACAATTGCACAGGAGTGGTGGCTATTTTTGAAGAGCTATAGCAGTGTAGGGAAAAAAAAAATTTCCTATAACTTCACCTGCTCTGACACAAACTCAGTGCTTGGCACCATTCAATAAAGCACCTGTGCCCAATAGACAAAACCTTGAAGTTGAGTAGCCTGTCCATTTCATGTTAACACAGGAGTACTTGCTGTAATGCACAATCTATTTAGCTTAGTTTTCACTGTTTCAAACAGTTTCCTAGGATTTCCATTATTTCACAATCATTAACATTTGACTGCAATGAATTTTTCCTACCATTAAACCTAGTTCTGCATCTTTGATCACTCTAGCCAGAAAAGCACAAGAACATACATTTGAAAGTCAACAGTTAGGGGTTCAACACCTCAAAATTACTAAGATGTTTATCATATTTAGGTGACCCATAACTTCTTCAGAAAACAGGTAATAAACATCAGTAAGATGAATGCCTGAAATCATTACTTAAAGCAGTAGATGTATATAAAGGTATGCAGTACCTAGGCTGAGAAATCAGCCATACTAAAGATGATAAATGAATTCCCAGACCAGTTCCCTGAGTTCCTTCTACTTGATTAAGCAACAGCAGAAAAAACATGGGACAATTAACAATCTATTTGTTCTGAGTCAATTCTATGTTAAAAAAAAAAGGTTTACATATGGGACATTATCACTGCCATTCGTTACGTACTGAAGAGCAATACCACTTTTTAAAGCTATCTGAGCTGATAGAGATGTTTGAATTAAAGGCTTTCCGATTGTCTTACCTCGGGAATAGTCTTACAGTTTATATAAAGCCAGACCTGCATATAAAAAGGTGATGATTCATGCAACTCAATGCTTAAGTTACAGAAAAAAAAACAAAAACCACCTATTGGGTAATCTTAGACATTAATTTAAACTTTGAAGAGGCTATTTTGCAGAAGACCATGACTACAAATACCATCTCCATTCTTTACTTAAGGGATCAGCAGAAGACTCTAGTTCTTCAATTATGATCTTAGCATTTTATGTTTTTTTCTGCAAAACGCACTGACCTGTGCCAATATATAAACTTACTCATTTATCTACTACGAAATAACTCACAGAGGTATTTGTCCACTTGCTTAGCCAGTGTATTAATGTAAATACAAATCATCTCACCTGGCAGAAAACTGAACAAGTGCATACTGAAGAGCCTGCCTGATTTCCAGAAGAAACGATTCATCATCACTTAGTGTGTAATACCAATACTGTACATAGTCTCTCAGGGAAAACTGGACTACCTGAAATTGGAAAGGAAAAAAAAAAAAAAGAGATGCACTAATTAACAAAAGACAACAATTTATAAAATAGCTTTTCTGCCTGATAATGCAACAGTAGTCTTCTTAAAAGGTTAACAGAGTGAACCATATTCCTATAACATTATGAAATGGTGAGTGAAACAACACAACTCACATTCTGAAACCTCCTCTTCATATTCAGATTGATTCTTCATCACTATGCCAAGAAACTACAATATACAGTAAACAGACTCAAACACTGTCCAATATCCTCGTCATTGCTCAAGGTTTTTTTCACTTACCACTCAACTGTGATAAAAATTTCAACCTGTATTTGTCTCTCAACTACATAGGTAGTCCACAGTCAATACTTGCAAAAATACAAATAGGTTTAAACAGTCCTGGCTAGAGCTTACCTGTTGCAAAGGCTCATCAATTATATTTGCACCCGTCACTCTTCTGTCAATCTTAATAGGTCTAGCTTCACGTTTCATTTCTTCTGTGCACTTGAAAGAGATTAAGAAATGCAACTCTTCAGGTTTCAGCTATAATTACAAATCAGTCCTAATGTTTATGATATATGTATACTTCCAATAATGACTTTATACAACATTTTCCCTATTATAATTTATAGAGTAGATAAGATATAATCATAGCATATTTGGGGTTGGAAAAGACCATTAAAAGTCACCTAGTCCAACCCCACTGCAGTGAGCTGAGACATCTTTAACTAGATCAGGTTGCTCAGAGCCCTGTCCAACTTAACCTCGAATGCTTCCAGTAAACTCTCCTTACCTTAGGGATCCCAACTGACATACAAGGAAGAAACGAATGTTCGCACTGCTCAAGGTATTTTTCTGAGTTGCTTTTTCCAAATAAAAGAGTAACCACAAAACCCCTAAAATGGAAAAAGAAAAAACATCTATAACAACAGTCATTTTCTACCCCTGCTAGAAAATATTTCACAGGAAGTTATAAAATGGTAATAGGACAATTCTCACTGTTTACTCTCCTAGTACAGGGCTACCATGCCACTCAAAATAACTGACACAATACTAAGTATGAAGTTCCCCAGTCTTGGTACTACCAGTTTTAAAATATTCTTAGAATCATAGAACAGTTACAGCTGGAAGAGACCTTGAAGATCATTGGGTCCAGCCTTTGTCCTAGCCCTATCAACCTGCTAAATGATGCCCCCCAATGCAACATCTACCTGTCTCTTAAACACCTCCAGGGATGGTGACTCAACCACCTCTTATCATATAGTGGATCTATAGAGCACAAACTGTACTACACAGCCTTCTGCATGAGAAGAACCTGTGAGAGCAATTAGTACATGGAAATAAAGGTACACACATAATCTGCCCTGCTTGTATTTACACAAAGATTCTTTCACTTTGATATTATAAAGAAATAAACTCCTTTGAGATACATTTAGGCCACTGCATTGTGGTATAAGTCACAAAAACAGAGACAAGGAAGAAACTGATAGAGCAACTAACTACCTAGTGATTGCATGTATTTAGACAAGTAGTAAGAAAATTTTCAACTGGGACCTTCTAAGCTGCAAGTAATAAAAAAAAAAAAAAAAAAAAAGGTAGTCCTGGCAGACTCCTTAAGAACAGAGTCAAGGAAAAGGTCTAAAGGATAACTGAAGACCTTTGGGGGCTGTGAAGTTTTTTTTAGGGGGGATTGGCTTTTTTGTTGCCTTTTTTTTTTTAATTCATTCAGCATATAAATTCTAAATAACTGCTCTCACAGATCATTTATTTTCCCCTCACAATTCTACAATGATACTTAAATTACGACTTATACCTAAGCACGACAGCAGTTAATTTTATTACTGTTTTATGATACAATGAAGGCATAAGGGAAAAAACCATTACAAAAAGTTCAGTCTTACTACAAAAGCAATAATTTATTAAAAGCTTATGAGACCAGGGCACAGAAACACATAAACATAAAGCTGGTTTTACAAAGGAATATATGAAAAACCACGACTGTGCTAACTATATCATAATCAGAGGCTGTATACTTTGAAAAGTAATGCATAAGAAAAAAAGAATATGAATTTACAGAATCACCAAGGCTGGAAAAGACCCCCAGGATCATCAAGTCCAGCCTATGACCCAATACACCACAACATCTAAACCATGCCACTCAGTGCCACATCCAATCTTTTCTTAAACACCTCCAGGGACGGTGACTCCACCACCTCCCTAGGCAGCCTATTCCAGAGCCCAATCACCCTCTGCGTCAGGAAGTGCTTCCTAATGTCCAGTCTAACCCTCCCCTGCTGCAGACTAGCTGCTCAGACTAGCCTTGGAATGGCTAAATATCCATAGCTTTTTTTTTTCCTTAACACAAATTTCAAAGCATTCAATTTAAAGGCCAGCTGACCAACATTTGTGACCACAAGAATTCAAAGTTATTCCAGGCTTGAAATGTGCTGAAATAATACATTCTTTTAATATAGAGTTCTGTTGCTATATGATACTCTTACTTATATTGTTAGAAAAAAATTCCTAACCAAGGTAAAATATGCCATTTGAGGGTTTTAATTCCCAGGCTGGGAACCACCCCTTCAAAGTACTCCAGGTGTTCAGTAACTCGGAAGCAGAACAGTGGTCAGTTAGTTATACCTGAACAACTTCCATGACCAAAAAAAAAAAAACAACCAAAAACAAACAAGAAGTGCTACGAAAAATTATCACTAACTTGGTGACGCATAAGAAAGTTTCACTTGATACTCTGATTCCCTTCCAACCATCTTTATCTGCCACTCGTGTACTTTCTAAATATGAGGACAAAAAATAAAAGCAGATCTAATTGCTCTTCTGCTCCAGATACTTCCAGATAGCTTTAAAATCATAACAGCAACAGCGCTCGTAGCATCGTAATTCAGTTCAAGGACAAAAGTCTTTCTTAGAAAAGTTAACTAATGTTTTGGTTTGTGTGGAGAAAGTTTGGGGTTTTTTTATTATGAATCACTTTTCTACTAGAAACCTCAGTCGTCTTTTTAAAAAAGCAGTATACCCAAAGTGCCTTTTTTTTTGCCTAATCAGTTTTTATATATATCAGTTTTTATATTAATTCAAAAAGAAAAAGAAGGCAATAATAATTAAGATATAAACCTATCTGACCTAGTTAGCACTCATAGTTCTGTATGCTGAATGTTAAAACTTAGTGTGTCACTCTGAAAAAGATTAACAGTGCAAAAAAGGGGCAGATCACAGCCTTATCCAAGATGATGTATATGTAAAGTAATGAGGTAATCTCATTGTAGCGGAAGAGCTGAGACATGTCTATCTATATAAGTAAACATATAGCAGGGAGAGGAATAAAAATTGTGCTTTGACAGATATACTACAAGATGAATTTATCCTTAAGAAGATCAAAGATCACTGACTAGCTACCAAAATGAGCCAAAGCAGCAAAAGAAAGAATCACAGAAAAGAGGTCTCACAGCTGATTGGGGAATGAGCAAGCTCAGGCACTAGAGAGTTTCAGAGTGGCAAACTGCGGCTAACTTCAGACATTCTCCATGAGAGACTGCTTTGACTATTAGCTTTGAAAAGCCAAGCAACAAAACCAGAGCAAGAAGGAAGGGTAAGCTTTTAAGAAATTATTATAACTGTTTTTCATACTGCAAATAATAAGGAAGTGGTAACATAAAACAGTAAATGGATGAAATCTTGCCCTTTGGACAAAGTCTTTGCTTTTTGCCCTGGACAGACAGCAAAATATGCCAATCATACATGTATCAAGACTTAACAAAAGCTTTTATTTAAAAGTTAGCTTAACCAAATACTTGCTTTAGCACAGTGACTATTCTGATTTCTCAGATATGGAATTCCAAGTTTAATACAGCTGAAACTCAAGTGTTGCAGCTCTAATTCTAAGCTCTATAACATTCTTTGATGAGACAGACAGGAAATATACATACCGTTCTGTATTCAATAAGTAGGCTAAAAGAGTGTTTCAAAGGAAGAAAAAATAAAGGTAGCCCAAACACCCCATTAGAAGTCAAACAGGTCTTGGAGAGCTTAGAAATGTTATTCTCAGAGTGAGGCAAAGGAGGAATACCCACTAACACATCCAGACTTGGCATTAAAAATAAGTTTTAATGGTTACAAGGGAAACATCATAATATACAGTGTAATAATGGTGCTAAAGTATATAGCAACATCCTGTTTGCGCCATTCCTGTCTATATAAAATATGAAGTGTCTACAGCTGCTGAACTGATCTACTTGTTCAAGATGCAGCACCATTTCTACACAGCCAGGAACATATACACTCACCTTCTTCATGAATGAAGTATCTTATGCAGAAAAATAAGATTGTTATAAGGAAAGGGAACATAAATACTTAGGATCTGGAAAAAGAACTGACACGGTAATAAAAAGCATGAACTGAAGTTAAAAATGGTTTTATGTATTTGTCCTTTAACAGCTGTTACAAATAGCCACTTTTTAAAAAAATATCAGAACCTGGTCAAAGGTACCACAACCACTATTTAAAAGCATAAAAAAAATTATGATTAAATTGAGATTTCAAGAAATAAAAAACCTTTTGCTCATGAAGAGGTGCTCAAAAGTGGATACATTAATTATGCAGAAGTCACTTCAGATTTTCAGAGCAAACTATTTGCTAAAATACACATTGAAATTTTACTTTCACAGCACCTTACAGAAAACACTAAGTAGTATACTTACCCAACCACAAAGCAGAGGATATAAAATGCAAAATAAAATATAGCGAAGGGTCCAAAAGTTACGAGAAAAAGCACAAGGCCAAGACTTCCCCATCCCCATATGGAAAGACTGGTCTGTAAACAGGAACACACAGAAAAGGAACAGTTAATTATATTCATACAAATTCAAGTCTCTAAAGCAATATTTGTTGTTTCTACAAAGCTTGATATGTTTTAAGTAGATGTAAGTTTTGCTTGATGAAATAAAAATGTTTATTTTTTAAAAGCATATTGCTATCAAGTTATATTGCTAGCCAACAATATAAGCAGTTTAGCCAATATAAGAGCATTTTTCTTCCAAACATGTTACTCGTGTCACTACAGATGCAACTATCACCCTTTAAAGTGTCATTTCTTTTTCTACTCTATTCTCAGTTTGTGTACTTTTGTTTCCTCGAAATTCTCTTCCCTTCCCTGCCCCCCCAATGATATTCTCCACTACTTCCAAGAAAAATGAAGGCTCTGTAACAGAACAGGAAGAGATGAATGCAACCTCATTTCATTCAACTAAACACGTCACTGCCCACAACCAAGCAACACTATTTCTTCCCTTGATCAAAGCAGCAGGAACAACTCAAAAGTATCCCTTTCTCCAGTCCAGTCACGAACAAGTTAACAGGTGCACCAAATATTTGGTGCAAGTTTTAAACTGATTTGTACCTCTAACTATTTTTACCACAGAAAACAAGAGCATTCAAACAATTACTTGAAATAATCTAGATACAATTCTGTCTTAAAATCAGGAAATTTAGTATATTAAAAAAAGATATCCTAGATTCCCAGATTAATATTTTCTTCATGCAGGCATTATCACGTTGCTTGCAGATAATTGGCTTAGCAGACAGGACTGACACTTCAGCAGTGGGGGGAACAAGGATTGTTAGGAAATCCCATGGTACACCTAAAAGCCACAAGAGCATCTGTGAGGCTGGCGGGATTTTAGGGCTGGTGTCTTGCATAATGCAGAAGGCAAAACTTCACCTGCACTGGTAGATTCACCGGGAGCATGACAAAAGCAACAAGATAGAGGTTAGTGTGCTGATAAATGTTACAGTATAAATGCATCCATAGATACCTCTCTCTCTCTCTGTATATATATATATAGATGTATATATACATCTCTCTATGTATATATATATATGTGTGTGTGTGTGTATATATATATACACACACACTGGATCTATCTAGGTAGAGATCCAGATGCAGACCTGTGTATCTATGTATACATGTGTATGCAAGATAACCAAAAGGCAAGGTAGGGAACACCTGACTGAACTGAGTTACAATAGTTTTGGACCTTCACAATGCTGCAATGCAGTTAAAGATTAAATTTAATTCAATCTAGTCTCTAGTTCAATATGGAAAGTGTGCTTCAGCCAAGTCCCAAGAGTGTGAAACCGATGATGACGACAAGTATTTATAGGCCACCAAAACTGTTCCAGCTCTAAGGTTCTCAACTTTTCTTTTTTTGTTGTCTAATTTACGCCTTTCCTACCAGTGAAGAAACAACACCCTCACAGGAGTTCAGACAACTGCTATGTCAACAAGGAACACTAAGAAAGTATTTAAATAAACTCGTCTTGCAGTGTGACATTTTGAAAACAAGCAGAGATTAAACAATGTATTTGCAGAGAGCACTTTGTTAGCTTTTAGTATGGAGGACAAGGGAAGCTTGACTACAGCTCTTATCTTAGGCATGGAATTAAAAAAAAATCAACTTCCTTGAAAAACTTAAAAATCTGATAAACCATGAAAAATAATATAAAGTAAGGCTCCTACACAAAGCAGCTTTAGTTCTTTTCTGAAAGCAGGACTTCAGGCTTCCCAAAAGCATAATCACAGCTCTAAGGAAAGGCTGTTTCACAGATGTAAATTGTAATCACCAGAATAATTTATTTCTTCCTACTTTATTGTAAGTTCTTCCCAGTCTTCTTAGCAGGACACTGAGAAGCTACACTAGTTTTTTTCCTGAATGTTTGAGGCTGGAAATGATTAGACTCATCTACATACTTGTATGCTTTAATTAAAAGTGCTGAAATGAAAAAACTGGATTGCAAGCTATTCAATTCTCTTTAAGCTGAAAAAGTACTTTATTAGGTGATACTGACCACACAATTCACACAGCTAAAATTCTGAAGACAGGTGCTACAACAAATAAATAAACAAACTTGGCCACAGCCAAGCAGAAGATTTTGTTGACTCATAGTAAGCACATGCAGTAGATAAACTGCTTGAAGGGTGGGGAGAAGAGAGACACTAATTTAAAAAGCCCTTGGAAATACAACTATTAAGAAACAAAACCAAAAAACCAAAACCAGACATGAGCTCTCATTATACATCCACATTTCAATACACAAAAAAGATTCCTCATATTCATGCCCTCAGAAACACATTTCAAAACTTCTGCAGAGCATTACAAACAACAGGAAGATAAAGACACAGAAGATAACATTTAATCATGGTGTTTGTCAAAAAATCCGTATGCTTAAGGGTATTATTAAAAAAAGTTTAAGTTCTAAATATGGTATAAGCACTCCAAATGACTTAACAAAACTTAATTAAACTAGATAGCAGGATGCACATTCAGAGTTGGATGAATGCATAATTAACAAAGAAAGTTCTGTAACTCTAATAAACATAAAACAGTGACCTTTTGTCCTATGCTCCAGTTTTGCAATTTAGCATATGGCTACAGATTCAAATCTCATTTGGTATTTTAATAGGATTTCTTAAAACTCACACAACTTGGCACAATGCAGTAAGTACAAGAGATACTGGCCCAATTCTTGTATACTTTAGATGAGTGGTTTATAGTCTTATGGGTTTTGAGACATTCAAAGGGATCTAATCACCAGCATGGTTCCCTTTAGGCTGTACATGCAGGATAACCAGGTGATCAGAACCAGTCAGCATGGCTTTATGAAGGGCAGGTCCTGTTTAACTAACCTGATCTCCTTCTATGACTGGGTGACCCGCTTACTGGATGAAGGGAAGGCTGTGGATGTTATTTATCTGGATTTTAGTAAAGCATTTGATACAGTTTCCCACAGCATTCTCCTAAAGAAATTAACTGCTCTTGGCTTGGGATGGGCATACGCTCCACTGGGTTAAAAACTGGATAGATGGCCGAGTCCAAAGAGTTGTGGTCAATGGAGTGAAATCCAGTTGGCAGCCGGTCACGAGTGGGGTCCCACAGGGCTCAGTACTGGGGCCACTCCTGTTCAACATCTTCATTAATGACCTGGACCAGGGGGTAGAGTGCACCCTTAGTAAGTTTGCAGATGACACCAAGCTGGGTGGCAATGTCGATCTGCTTGAGGGTAGGGAAGCTCTGCAGCGGGATCTAGACAGGCTGGATGGCTGGGCCAAGGCCAATGCCATGAAGTTCAATAAGGCCAAATGCCAGGTACTGCACCTTGGCCATAACAACCCCCAGCAGCGCTACAGGCTCGGGGAGGAGTGGCTGGAGAGCTGCCAGGCAGAGAGGGACCTAGGGGTGCTGATTGACAGCCGGATGAACATGAGCCAGCAGTGTGCCCAGGTGGCCAAGAAGGCCAATGGCATCCTGGCCTGTATCAGAAACGGTGTTGTCAGCAGGAGCAGGGAGGTGATCATGCCCCTCTACTCAGCTCTGGTGAGGCCTCACCTTGAGTACTGTGTCCAGTTTTGGGCCCCTCACTACAAGAGGGACATTGAGGTGCTGGAGAGAGTACAGAGGCGGGCTACCAAGCTGGTAAAGGGCTTAGAGCATAAGCCTTATGAGGAAAGACTGAGGGATCTGGGCCTGTTTAGTCTGGAAAAGAGGAGACTGAGGGGAGACCTCATTGCTCTCTATAACTACCTGAGGGGAGGTTGTAGGGAGGCAGGAATTGGTCTGTTCTCCCTGGTAGAGAGTGATAGGACAAGGGGAAATGGATTGAAACTGCGCCAGGGGAGGTTCAGGTTAGATATTAGGAGGAATTTCTTTACTGAAAGGGTTGTCAGCCATTGGAACAGGCTGCCCAGGGAGGTGCTTGAGTCACTGTCCCTGGAGGTGTTTAAGAGACGGCTGGATGTTGTGTTGGGGAGCATCATTTAGTGCGGTGATAGGGCTAGGAAAAAGGCTGGACTCGATGATCTTCAAGGTCTCTTCCAGCTGTAGCTGTTCTGTGATTCTGTGACTTCAAACTTCTTAAAGGGACTTCAGGAGTTTAATTCCCAGACAAAAATGAAAACTTTGTTGAAAGCTCTTTTAACACATCAAAATAAAATATTAGAAGAAAGTCTAAATGTTACAGAAATATGACTCTGCAGCAGGTCAGCATGGAATTAGCTAAAGTATTCACATTCAAACCCCACTACTTACAAATAAGTTTTATTTACAATGTCAATTTTTCAGAAAATTCACAGGTTTACTGAAGCTCTGCCTAGCCTTACTGAGGTTAACTGCAGGATGAATTCTTGTCACTTTTGAAAGAAAGAACAAGCCACTCTTCTGACTTGTATTTAGTCAGAAGTGATGGCATAATGCTGGTGTTTACGTCTCAACTATCCAGATCCTTTAAAAGAAGCTGACATGCTCTATGCTGAGACAACAAACTTCCAAGCTGAGCTGTCAGAGCACTATTTACTGAATTTCAAGTAACTAGGGGCAGTTACCTAAATGATAAAGAAAAATACAGGCCTTAACCTCATGGTAGGTATGTATGGTTATACACTTATATACATGTACACAGCTAAAGGATCTCCATTCCAGATCAAGAACCATTCCACCTCATCAGTTTTAGCTGCTTTTGCTTATCATCACCAGAGTTGCTGTATGTTAGCCCCACCATCACCAATTCCTATCTTTCAAGTCTATGCTCTTACAAAGAAATACTTCTGCAGTGTATTAACAAGGTCATATACACAAAGGGATAATGTAGCATCACAGTCACAAACAGTAAATTTCTTCGCATGGCAGGGAATTTCTTTAGCAAAATAAACTGCAATTGAAGTAAAGGCCTGCCCCTAAGTCCAAACAGTGCACTGAAAAGCCTCATCAGGTGAGAGGAGACACATTAAGGTGAATATTCCCATAAGCCTGATTCAGCTGTTGCAGATAAGACTATCACCTCTCAGTGACACCTGCCCCTCTTTTTTTGACTATTTTTCCCACTGAATTTCTTTTCCCACAGTATAGCCGACTGCTAAAAGTAGTACACAAAGATCTAGTTTCACATGTATCTTCTTTTCCTTTCTTTGGCTTCCTCTACCTAAATAATGCAGCATCTTAATGGTTCTAGTTGCATACCTTTATGACTGTCAGTGCTGAAGTAAAACCGACAACACAATTTAACATGACCTTGACAGGAGCTTATGTAAATCGACAAGATTCACTGCCTAGAAACTGTGTACTAAGGCCACACAAACTTAAATCAACAATTTAAGAGAAAAAAAATCCCATTGTAATTTAGTATGCATGTAGTTATCCATAATATAATTTACTAGTTATGAATTAGCTAGAGTATTTTGCAGGTAAATCAATGTGAGTATAACAAGGATTTAATGTACCAACCACAACAGCAATGATTTACTCCAGCAAATACAACTATGTCTTACTATACTTTAAAGTAGCTCAACTAGGTTTCTTGTTTGTTTAATCCAGCTGACAAGCTTTCAGAGCTTTAGCTCTACCCCACCTTTAAGCAAAATCCTCAGCCTTGCACACGGTTCACTAAAATGATTCACCAAGGTAGCTACAGGTTTGTTGTTTGGATTTATGCTGGTGCTGTGAATTTTAGCTTGCAACTGGCAGTAAGATACACAAGTGTTTCTAGTTTAGTGCAAAACCAGTGCTATTCCAGAAGTCCAGTTGACAGGTAATCCTTTTCTTCCTATCTTCCTCTATGGCTCCTTCCCCTGCCATCAAACAGCAGACATCCATGTTTCCTCTCATGAGACTCTGGGTGCCATCACCCTCTCACTCCAGCCAGGAGCTCCTGTTCCAGGCATTCAGCTCTCTTCACAAACCCCCCATAGGCTCAGAGTAATTGTGGGTTTAAGTTTGGAGACAGGGCAGGAAGGGAAACAAAGAACATCCATATGTGAAGGTTGGGCTCTGGAATCATCCACTTGTCAAACTTACAGCTTTGGCAGAATACTACTGAAGTCTTAGAGCTGTAGTATCCAACAGGCCTGTACCACTTTTGAAGACTGCCATTTGTGATTGTTTTCACATTTAATGACTGCAACACAATAAGTAACCTGAACACTGAAAGAATAGTGTCATCTAAAAACAAAACCATGCTCCTTTACTGACAATTCTTTTATTGTGTATATCCAATTACATTTGTCCATTAATATTTTAAAAATCACAGTAGCTGACCCTTCCCTAACTAGACACTGATAAGCAAGCTATTCTTTGCCATTTAGGTAGTTTAAACTATTATTTTAATATTGTATTGTATTGTACGGCTAGGCTTCGTGAACGAAGATCCAGGGAGGGCTCCATCCACGCTCCTCATCAGTGCCTTTTCCAAGCGCGCTGATAAAAAGAGGCTAGCAGATAGCACCCTCGAGCCTGCGCAATGGTTTTTTTTTAGGTGAGACACAGCATGCGCAGAGCTGGACCCACCCTTTAGTCCTAAGGTTCATCTGCCAGGGCCTAGCAAGTTTGGACCCTGGCAGCGAGGTCCTTAGGAATTATTTTAATATGATGTTTTGCCAAATGTATTTAATGCAATCTCTGGGCTCACATTAAAAAAACAAAACTGTCAAGGATTGCATACACAGTAGATGTCAAATTAAATTTGTTTAATTCTACACATCTGCCTTTTAATTTGACTTCCATTCTGAGTGTATATGGAACGTGTTCATGTATAAACCTTTCTATAATTAAGGCAAGTGTCATTTTTGTCAAGTGATTAAAAACATTATTTTAGGATTCTAATTACTGTCTCTTCACTGGCATGACAAGTAAAATTGGAAAGCAGTATCAACTGCAGAGCCATTTCATCTGTGGTGAAATTCTTATGTTAAGCTACTAGGAAAAATATTTAACAATTGTTAAATAAACCATTAACACCTTTGTAGTTACATTCTCCTATCTGCCACAGATACAGTAATCAAGTGAAAGATATGTCAAATAGGGTTTTTAAAAAGAGTTCTGTATATCCTTGTTTCCTAACATCACTAAAGGTCTCCTTCCAACCTCTTCCTTCTTATCCTTTTGCCCTTATCTTTCCTTAGCCCCCCCCCCCAAAACAGGCAAGGTAAAACAAAACAAAGCCCTAAGCTCCATTCCTACTTAGACTATGTGAAAATAATTGTAGTGAATCTACACAACAATTTACACAAAAGAACTCCAGAGAATTTAAAAAAAGAATTTACATAGCCTCTTTTGCTTTTATTGTTTTAAGTTTAGATTTAGTTTTTGCCAAAGCAAGCTTAAAATATATATATGTATTTAAAAATATGCAAATACACATTAACTATCCTTTAAATTAAAAAAAAAATACACAATTAATGTTAAGAGTTAACAAGTTAGGCCAAGGAATTTTCTTCTAGGTAAGTGCAGTATTCCTGCTGAAAACTCCTGGTTACAGAGGCAGGAAACTCTTCCTCTCCTAAGCAAGAGTACATCTGTGCCCCTCTCTACCTTACCTCCTCCTCTTCCACTCAGCGCACACTTTGTATGTCAAATGGCTTAATTGGTTACAAGTCGGATTAATTCAAGTGCAATCATGTCTAACTGTATTTAGTTTGGATTTTCCTACTGCTCATCACACTGCTTGAGACAAAGGCTTTCTATCTCCCCTTCCCCACAATTATTATATGAGGTGGTCTAACAAAGCTCTTACGGTCTGGCAGTCATTTTTCATCCATGTTCTAAAACCACAATTACTGCACTGTTTCAACTGTTCATGCAGCTCATTTATAGCAGTGCAAACCTTTAAATGAAAATACATGCTAATATTTTCTTAAAGTACATAACACTAAAGTACAGTACATAATTAAAAAGTTTAAAATTATTGTGCACTTTACTTCATTTTCAGTATTTATCCAGAGAGCAACAAATTCCATTACAAAAACCTACTTGTTTGCTATAGCCAGAATATTACTATTGTAAATAGAAAATTTTTGTTACATATTTTGATACAATTGGTTTGTGTAATAAAGCTGATGAAGAAGAAGAGCAATATTCTGATTAACACTTAAAATTGGTCTACCAGAAATAAATATTTTCATCACTAAACTTTACTTTGAAGTGAAAGAACTGAGTGAAATTCAAGAGTCAAGACTATTTTTTTTCCTCTCTCAAGCCTGCTCTGCCAGCACTGCTGATCACATGAAATTAGGAAGTGGATTTTTTTAATTTTAAAACCAATCTTCATTTTACTAACTTTTATTTCCAGTGCTAACAGCTACTTTATTATACAGCAAAACTATCAGCAATGGACAGAAAGCCTCATTTAATGCAACCTTATTTTGAAAGTGGAGTAAGTATTTCTCTTACTATGAAAAACGAGGCCACCTTTACAGACACACACACTCTTATAACATGCTTGCATTAAAATCCACTCACAGTATCACAGTATGTCAGGGGTTGGAAGGGACCCCCCTGCCAGAGCAGGATCACCTAGACGAGGTCACACAGGAATGTGTCCAGGCAGCTCTTGAACGTCTCGAGAGAAGGAGACTCCACAGCCCTCCTGGGCAGCCTGGTCCAGTGCTCTGGCACCCTTACTCTGAATCATATTCTAGTTTAAAAGGATAAAAGTTTAATGTGACAACAGAGTTTTGGCCAAGTTTAAAAGCAGCACTTGAGCATCTTGGATCCTGAAATAGGAGATGCAAGCCCACTTTCAGCTGCTTTCTTGAATATAGAAGTGACATACTTAGTCTCCTTTTTTATATAATTTCAAAGAATCTGATGCTTTTCCTTTGTAGCAATCCATAGTGACTTGTATCTAAGCTGGTTTAGCCATGCAGACAGAAAACTGGAAAAAGGAATCAAAGTATTTTGGATCTAAAATACTGATCCAAAGAGGACCAGGCTTACTACTTGACAGGATCACCTAGGGTGATCCAAAATGAGAAAATAAAGTAATCCCTCTAACTATAGCTTGAATTCAAGCCAATGAGATAATCAAAACTGTTCTATGTTCAGCCTCTGGATAAACAGATTACATCTATTTCAAGTTTTGCAAGCGCAAAACACTGACAGAGGGGAGAGATGGAAGCCCCCAGAACCTTTATCAAGTGAAAATAAATAAAAAAAGTCTGTTTTCCTAAACAGGTAAAAAATAATGAAATCACATGTTCCTTAGTCAAGAAACTGGTATTGCATATTTCATCTGTGATTACTGCTCAAAAAGTTTCTTTTACCAAACATTTTCTTTCTTATCACTGCTAAGGAAACACGATCCTACTAAACAAATGTAAAGAATCATCACCTTTGCTTCTAGTATAACTGCTACAAGTTAAGATTTCCAGCAGTTATCTTGGCAGAAATACATTAAATCAGAGCAGGTAGACCATTATGTAACCAAAAACTTGTAGGCAGAGCTCAGGGCTACTGCAGAATCAGTTGCACAAGACATGTTTTTGAAAATGCTTCTTTACACCTTATGAGTTATGCTTTTTGAAGGTGTAAAGAAATTTTAAGCTCATGTTACATACTAGTAACTTCAACTGAGTATCTTTTCTGCCAAGCAACAAGCAGCTGTCTATTCCTTTAACTCAAATCTTCACCGTAATGCCCAATTTATACCATTACCTATATGAGCACATACTAAGAAAACGTATAAAGATTATATACATAACGGCAGCAGCACTTATTGTGCTTTTAACTTACTCTTTTTCAGTATAAATTTGAAGGTATTGTCTGCTGTTTCACAGGTTATGAGTTGTTTAGGAAAAAGCAAATGCTTCTTGTACTTTCAAATTCATATTGAAAAAGAATAAAATGTGTTTCTACTACTTGATGACTTGCTTAGAATCACCTATAAACAAATAATTATTCTCAAGTAAACTTAAAACCAGTAATTTCTTCTAAAAAGACTTATAAACCATGTATTTCAATTATATCTGCAGGATGTGTGCAGTTTTTTACTGAGCACTAAACTTATGTGTTTATATATAATTTCATATATACAGAAATATTTATACACATACACACACACACAATTCAGTACTTAAGTTTGCTGTAGAAAGATTTAGCCAATTTCTGAATAATCTTTAAGGATCCTACCTTCCATCGGCCAATTAGCCACCTGAGAATTTTGTGTCTTTAATCCACTGGTAATATTGTATCTGCTATTTGCTACTTAGAGCACTATTTTCAGAGTCCTCTGAACTACAACATTAAACCATCAACTTCAAGTTGAAACTGCTCTGGATGCAGTATAGTATTTTACTGTGGTATTTTATTATTTTAAAAGCACATACCACAATCTGAAAGTTCCCAAATCAGCAACTCTCCTCATCTAGATGAAAAAGTTACTTTAAAAATATTAAGTTAGCAACATAACTCTCGAATACTTTTATCCAATGCTGGACTAAATATGAAGAGAGACTAATTACCTTATTAGGCCATGTTACAAATGTGAAGGAATGCAAGTGAAGGAAGCTAATTCATATTATCTACTATAATTGCCAGAAAGAGGCCTCCAGTAACAGACATACTCAAAAAGACTAAAAACTAATTTCTACATTATCCCTAGTGATCAAGGCTGTTGTCTCTAACTACAGTCAGTCATGTCACTTATCTTTGTGGCATTATTTTGGTAAATGAAATAAATCATTTCAGAGATTCCCCAGAAAAGGCAGTTTTTTTCCTTTATTAAAAAGGAGAAAACCTATAAACAACAATGTAAGGCTCAGAAAGGAAGTACATTGAGTTTCTCAGCTGTAATGCCAAATGGCACCTTGACTACAGGCAGTACTGCAACTGGCATTATGGAAACCAGAAAGCCAAAGCTCAGTAGAAAGCCAACATAAATGATTTCTCAAATTATACTGGCAGCAGAAGGGGATCTGCAGGAAGGAAGGTCCAGGCCAGGACAGAAGGAAAATACATGCCAGTCAGCCTCATGTCAGTCCCTAAGAAATTTGTGAGCAAACAAAACGGATTAACCAAGTGCAAATCATGTCTGACCAATCCAATTGCTTTCTATGATGAAGTAACTGATGTTGAGGACAAGGAGCCTAGCCATGATGATGATGATGAGGAGGAGGAGGACAAGGAGGGAGGCTTAGATGTTGTGCACTTTGCCTTTAGCAAGGCCTTTGGCACAGTACATTCACAGCCTCCTTAGCACAAAACTGGTGAGGTATGAGATGGAAAAACAGATGATAATGTAAGCTAAAAACTTTATGGATTGCTGAATGCAGAGACACATGATTAGTGGTGCAAAGTTCAATGGGCAGCAAGTAACTAGGGGGGAACCCTCAAGGATCAATATGGGGACTGATGATGTTCAATGTCTTTATTAACAAACTAGGTGTTGGGACACAGTGCATTCTCAGCAAGTCTGCAGAGTGTTAACTGGAGCAAGTGCTCAGTACCCTAAAAGGGTAGTGCTGCTGTTCAGAGGGATGCTGAAAGGCTAGAGAAATGGGTTGACAGGAAGCTCATCAAACAAAACCAAATACGTGTTTGCATCTGGGGTGGAATAACCCTGGGCCACAATATAGTCTGGGAGCCAACTCTCTACATAACAGCTCTACAGAAAGGGCCCCAAAGGTCCTGGTGGGCAGCAAGGTGAACACAAGTAGGCTGTGTGCCCTTGTAGCAAAGGGTGTCAACTGCATTCTACCCTATAGAATGCACACACAGCAAAAGTGTGACCACCTGGTCCAACAAAGTGATTATTCTTCTCTATCTGGACATGAAAGACCACTCCTGGAGCCCTGTGCCCAGTTTCAATCCCTCCATTACAATATAAATACATCTGGAAACCAATGTGCAATATCCAATGCCACCACAAGGGATTTTCTGCCAAAACAAAATACACTCATATACTGAAGCCACATACTGACCACAATGGCCACCAAGGGAATGTTAGATTTTAAAGCTTATTGGTGCTCCCTTTATGTGACTGGAAAGTAACACAACTTTTAAAAGTACTACCCCTCTCCTCCATGCCCTGGTGCTCACCCTTATCTTCTAAAATAAGCAAGAGCAGTAGTCTCCTACATACCTACCACCAACATAATAAAGGGTGTCTACTGCCTAAACACTCTAATCTGAAGAAACAGCTACCAACATTATCTTAATTGACTTTAATACTTTAAGGGGTTGGTTTGTTCTTTTAATTCCAAGACCTCAGTCACCACCAGCACCATGAATCTATTTTCAGTTTGGACTCCTGCTTGCAGTGAACACCCTTCACTGTATCTAATTTCTCAAAAACTTACTGAAAGTTCCCCAACATTTTAAAAAATTTAGTGCTTTTTAATCAGCACCATAATTTACAAAATACAAAATTAAATGGATGTAAAGACAGAAGAACCTTAAAGATCAGAGTATGCACCACAAAGAAGCAGTTTTCAGTAGCCAGATCCCAGGTTGCAAATACAGTGTATTTTCAAGGAGAAACTAGCACCTTCTTCTGAAGGTTGTGATGTTACTCCACTGTTTCATTCTTAAGCTTAAACTCGATGCAGTTCTTTAAGTGCTGTAAGTTTCAGAGCTGTATTAGTTTTCATACAGAAACTCTAATACAACCACTATTTCACTACAAATTCCCACTAGTCTCTGAGAGTACATATGAACCCCTGTGAGGCCAATTTCCTATGAAGCATATTTAGTGGATGAAGACAAAATAACTGTGAAAACAGATGTTATGCAAAATGATGAAAACCTTTACAAAGCTAGACTAAGCCTCAGAACTTCCAGTTCCTTGAAACTGTTTTTTCTGGACAGAGTATCACCAAGTTGCATAAAATAAAGCAAGAGGAAAAGGTTAGTTCAGTGTCTCCAAATTATTCAGTAGTCCACAGTATCAAAAGAAGACTGCAACTTCTCTAATAGGCAGCTGATGTGTAACTCTTGACAGAACAGACAGTGCCAGAAAAAAAAAGGACAAAAAAGATCTTTACTTAAGAGCAGGGGAAAAAAGTGTTTGATATTATTGCCTTTTTCCAGTGGATAAATGTAATGGGAATATTAATAAAAACATTCCAAATCTTTCCCCTTCATGTGCTTAATATCCTCTTTCCCGACCCCTCATTCAGCCCTTACTGCTTGTCTGCTTTACCCACTTACTACCAAGTTAGCTTGTGCATATCTCTTTCAAACTGTGTCCTTTTGCCTTTTCCTAAATACTGTTACTGCAGTACTCATTTTGCCTGCTGACTCCACAACCCCCAAGAAACTTCGCAAGCTTTTTCCAAGTGATTTGCTGGGTAACACTACTGACAGACTGCAGTGCGTAGCTCAGAAGCAAACAGGTATGTGTAAGTAGAGTGGAGCCTCCTACAATTTCTTCCAAGCCCCTGCTCCATAACGTCTGTCCATCTGGCCTCTCTATGGACGCCAAGAGTCTGTTCAGTATCCTAGATGACTTTCTTAGCCTCAAATAGTCATCTTCTCCTTCCTTACAAAAAATCAAGGCCCAGAGTTAGTGTCAACTACTCTCTGGACATCTCCCCAGTGTATATACAACCTCCTGTACACAGCAACACTGAAGAGGGAAAGCAAGTGTCAACATCTGCAAGTAAAGTTTACATAGAGGGACAGTTCTATGAACTTGGTGCAACACTTCGTTTTCAAACATCAAGACATGGAATCTTGCCAACACGTTTCAATTAATTCGGAGGGGAAGAGAGAAGGAAACCAAAGAAATCATGTATTCACTCTTGCCACTAATACTTCAAGATTATAGACTGAAACTAATTATAGATGAAGCTAATTAGGTCATTTAAGTACCCGGCTTTCACAGCCAGTTTACAGAAGATATCTAAAAACTTCAATCAATGCCACTTGCTCAAGAACAAAAAGTGAACCTAACCAGAACAGAGCTAGCTAACTTTACTCATAGATTTTCTAAAGACAGAGATGCATTCACAAGCCACAGAATGAATCATGGCATTCCCTGTTTTCAAAAGGAGGGAAATTATTCTGGATATTGATTCACTTTAGATCTACACAGAAGGAAATGCAGGAAAGTACTATGCACTTCCCTCAAAGCAGATCATGCAGCTGTTGATTTGGCAGCTTCTCCTGTGTTCCTATCCTCATACCTCTCCAAAAGGCTGGTTCACCAAAATGAAACAATTCCTCAAGCAGTTGCTGCTTAGTTGCTACACCTGATTCAAGAAGCAGTGTCACACCAGTTTGTGTCTGGCAGGAGGGAGAAAATTTCTTTAGTAGCAGCCCTAAGTAGATCCAGTTAAGGTGAACACGATACAGCATTCATGTCTTAAATTCCTTTATGCATGCAGGGTATCTAAAGAAAAATACACATCCAACCCACTGACAGCAGCAGGAAAACAAAGACAAAGAAGAAGCAAAGTAAAGAGGAAAGAAACAAAATGAGCAACAAGTAATAAACCAGAAGAACACAGAGCAAGGTGGAAGCACGTAGAGACTAACCCAGGTACTGTTCTGTAAAGCAGCAGTGCAGTTACTTTCATCACTGAAAAACAGAAAAATGCTCTGCATAATGCATTAAAAAAAAAAGAATATAGAAAAAGCAGCCATGAGCATATCTCTAGAAAACCAGAGGAAAGAAAACTAAGAAGAGCGCAAGCATAATGCTACACTGAGATTATTAAAACAGAAAAATAATTTCAAACAGAAAACAAAAGAGTATCAGTAAAATAAAGCACAGTTAAAAGAAACAGTAACGGGCAAAAGCAGACCATCATTAATTGGAGAATTCGATAAAGGAAAATACCCAATAAAGTAATGGAAGACCTTAGAAACATTCACAGAAACACAAAGTTTGCCTTTGGTTTCACTATTGCTAACTTGTAATCTTCTCAAGAAGCTGTAGCAAGGCAGCCACCAGCTGAAAGACACAAGACCAATACTATTTAAAGTCCAGACCTTAAAATCAACATAAAGAAAAAAACCCAAAACTTACTTCAAAGTTTTGGTCACACGTGCAAGTCAAATTAATGCAAGCATGAAGCAAAACAGAGAGAATGTAGTATTATAGGTGCAAGACCATAAAGCAAGGCGCTAGTACTAAATGCTTGTATATAAAGTGAGAGAAAATTATGTTTAACACAACCACTGCAGAGTACTCTTCTTAGGAAAAAAAATCCCGTTGAATGTGAAAAGGAAAACGCCTGTAAGAACACAAATTTAATAAACCTTATTTCCCTAGTCTAGCGTTGTAAAGAAATATTTTCTTATCAAAACAATGAAAATTATATTCACAAAAAATTGTTTTCCACAAGAATTTTAAAATTATAAGCAATAAATGAAAAGTAATAAATAATTTCATTATATGTACCATCAGATGAAAACTGTAATTGAGACACTAAACCACAAGATTTAAGGTTTCAATAGTATATGATTTTACTTTACAAAGTTAATAAAATTAGTGTTAGCACTATGATCAGAAATACTAATTTGAGTATCTAAACTATAAAAAGTATTCTTCCAAGTATGTTATGAGGTTAGCTATCTCAATCAAACAGATTTCATTAAAAACTAAAGAAAACTATCAGTAACAGTTATGCCAGGATTTACTGGGAAAAACAACACTTGGCACAGCATTTTAGGGGAAAAACTAAATAAATTTTAAAATCATATATCAAAAAGCAGATACAAGTTCAAGCACAAGTAGTTCCTTTAGTGGATAAGGAATATATATGATTATTACTGATCCTATTACTTTCAAGGTATTGCAAAAATCTTTACATATGCCTCAGAAAAGTAAAATGATATCATGTTATCAAATACTACATTATTTGGGAAAATTGAAAATAAACGAAGTTTTATTATAAAGGACATTGAATGCAAAGGTTTAAGTGAAGAGATGACAGGCCTTATGCAGAAGGAAGGACCTGAGATTCAGAGATATTTCTCCTCGATCTGCAGCAGCAGTTATTAGAATAGCAGCATGACAACAAGCAAGGTTTCATCATGTCTCTTAAGTCAAACAGTACCAAGATCACTTTGATGATCAGCAAAACTTTAAAGCAATTACTCTTTCTAAAGTTAAAGAGGCTGGATACTCACTTCCTAAAGCATATACACCACCTGATTTTTTAACTCATCTGTGCAGTCTGGAATGCCAAATGCTGAATGCAGGATGACTGGGAACATCAGGCATACTTTTTCCCATTGCTTTTGGTACCAGTAAGAGCTAGAAGAGAAATTATCCCTAGTCTGATGCACAGTTTCACGATTAGTTGGTTAGCTGTGGCAAGAATTTCACAATGAACTAGAGTATTTTCTACTTGGCCTGGCCTGACAGCACTGACAGGAAGAGCATCCTACAGGATATGTAGCAATTCAAACTTCCTGCTCAAACTCACTCTCTCATCTCACAAGAGACAGCCTAACCTGCCTGCTTAGAGGCACTAGCAGAAGGCTACAGTAGAGTTATTTCTTAGAACTGTAAAAATACACTGAAGAACAGGAACATATGCTGGGAAAATAGTGATATTTATGAAAGCGCATTCTGACACAAATAGATTTGCATAAAATATAACTAGGATCACCCTGTTCCTCCCAGAAGCATGGGATTAAGGGAAGAAAGGCACAGGGTAGGAATAGACCTCTTTCACAAAATAAATGGCAGTTATAACAGGAGTCCTATAGATAAACATTCATATCATCTACACTTACTCACATTAAAAATAAACCCCCATTCATCTCATAATCAAAATTATGCAGTCATCACTTTAAGGTCTAATACTATAGAAATTATGTAAACAAGCTTAGAGTACTCTTGTTAAAATATTTCAGTATGTTTACATGATGATGAAATGCCTCACTTTTTCAATTCAGAATTCAGACATTACTTAATGGGGGAGGAAAAGACACCAAGCAATTAAGCCTGAGATCGTAAGACCTTGTACTTGACATTTCTCTCTCATATAACTGCAAGTGCCAATTGCAATTGATTTTTCTATTATTCCAGCCTTGGTACCCTCAGCCAAGCAATGGTGAAAAGTGTTAATGGGATTTCAAAATATTAATGCTAAGTATTGCAAATAACTTACACACAACACCAATGGTTTCTTGTTTCTAATAATGGCAACTGTCCTAACTCTAGTTCAAAGGAAAACATGCTTTGTCATCTTTGTAAGAGTGGGGAGAAAGGGACAAACACATTTTAAACTCAGATAATTCCCTAGAGTGCAGCCAGAGGGGGGAAATCATCATTTGGAGCGCCTTCAATTATCTTAACTGGACATGCTATTACTATTTTTATTTAACTAAGGAACTTTAACTTTTTCTTACACTGTTTTGGGGAACAGTCCAGACTGACATTTTACAGTTGTTGCAGAACTCTGCATCCAGTTTCAGCAGTTTCTGCCCAACTGTACACTCTAAGAATACTCCCAACCCTTCAGACACTATCTTTTACTAATAGCCAGCAAAATATCTAAAAACAAGTATTAGGAACATATGACATCCATTTTTGTAGAAGGTTAATTTTCCTAATTTTACCATTCCTCATGCAATTTTAACTGACACTCCACAGAATATGAATTTATTAAAAAAGCTGTCATAGCAACAATTAGGGACACAAAGCAGATCAGCAACAAGGTAGACTTCATTTACAGAATATACTGAAGGAGAAAGAGGAGCTTTTTACCTCTCAAGGTCTTGCAACTGATGCTCCTGCTAGACCTCAACTGGCGAAACACTCACCAAGGCAAAGCCTTAGCACAGAAGTCTCAAAAAAGGACAGAAAACTGATTTCTTTCCATATCCTGCTAATTGCCTACACATTTGAAGCTGTCTCTTAACAGCAAAACATAGCTGAGCCACATGAATGATTAGAGCAATCTTCCACTGCCATGTATCAAGGAACAGAAAAAAATTAACAGTGCTATAGTATACCAAGCAGTTAACTGTGTTCTGCATCTTTCAGAGCTGGACTAACGTATACATTACAATGTGTTACTGTTTCAGTAAGGCTCATTCATTATTATTCTAAAGCAAGTTAAAACAAGCTGCTGAGTCAACCTTTAAAAAACAGGCTAATTTGCTTGGTTTTGCTCAAACCCAGTCCTCAATGATTAGTAGCTATCAAAGTTTAACAAAAGCTTTGTTAAACATGTCTTATAAATAAAAAGTAGATTAGCAGACAGAAAGTACTACATGTAGTTAGTGAATTATCTTGACATCAATATCTCAGAGCTCATTTTGTATGGTTCATTTTTAGTTGTGGGCAAGAGAAGAAGTTTTCCTACTCTGCCAATTTCAAAAATCTCCTCAACCCTCACTGTAACTGCAGCGAAGTACTCCTGTTAAGCTGAGAATTACGTTGTTTAAAATTTAGCTGCTGAGAAGGAAGTCCTCACTAAGCATCTCAAAACAGTTAAATAAGCAAATGAGGGGGGCGGGGGGAGGAGAGAAAGGAAAATGAAATCTCTCTTTATAAAATGTGCCTTCTTTAGAGGCAACATAGGCTGCAAATGCAGACAGCACAGGTCACCAATTTGAAAGGCACTCTAAAACTTCTTGTACACTAATTCCCATTGAAATTCTATTTAATGTTTTCTCCCATCAGAATTTAAGACACTACTGACCAGCAAGAGCCAGAGTTGTAAAACACCAGCTGCCTCACTGTAGTCAGGATAGTACAGTTGCTACTGCACAAGAGGCACAAACGGTGATGACTGTTGACTGAAAACACAAGAGACAGAGCATTGCAATTTGTGCCCATCATGACCTCATCAGATGAGAAAGTGCTGAAACAGCAAGATGCATGCAAACAGGCTACTCCGGGTCTTGGAAAGCAAAGGAGACATCTGATAAGCAATAAAAGGGGAACAAGTGAAAAGACACAAAAAGGCCAACCCAACAGACAAGGGAAACGACCACTGCAGCAGGACTCTGAACACTCGCAGACAGAATGTAGTGAAGATAACCAAAGAAATAACTTCTGATGGCCAAGATAATAATAAAAAAACCCTGGGGAATGATGTTTGCTAAGTAGGTACGTAAATGTATGCGCGTGGCATCCAACAACATGATTTCTAATGCAACTGAAATAAGAAGACCTGTAGTAAGGATCAAATGAAAAACACACCAGCTATTTTTTCCTGTGGGGAAGTGCGATCTTCCCCTGAAAAGTGATCTTTGCCATTCTGAACAGTAGCAAACTACATAGGTCTGCAAATATCCAGCTTTTTTTTTTAATCTCATTTCATTATGTTCTTAAATAGAACAGTTACTCTGAGAGGGGGAAAAAAACAACAGACGTACTGGCTGTCCAGTGGTCTCCCTCCTCAAAGTTAAGATCCATTTACATAGCCTATAGGACTTGTGCAGTTTTCACTACTGTCCTACTCTAAAGTCAGTTCACCACACATTCCACCTCAATTTTCACATATGAAACGGGGGGGGGGGAAGAAAAAGTAGAGAAATTTAGGTGTTAGTAAAATACATCAGTAGGCTTGAAGCAATCTACATCTTCCTGCAAAGTGTGGAAAATGTTCACATGTATGACTGCATGCACTTTTCACAAGGTGTTTTAGGTACCAAGTCACCATTGGAACACTCAAAGTAGCACAATGAAAAGGACTCCTTTCCAGTTCACATGTCAGGTGGGTCCTCTGACAGCCAAGGGATGCCTGACCATTTGAAGAACTCCTCAGAACTCCTCTTCAGGCAGGTAAGCAAAGCCTGCAACTTTGCTAGACCTCCCCAAAATTTAAAGTCATCTCCTTGGCAGATATCCAAGCTTGGAATACATTACCCTGAAGCATCTTGGCTACTAATATTTTATATGCAGGAACTACAAGTAAAGGATATCACAACTCAGTCCTCCAGACACCAAGGCTAATTATAATCACATGTGCAAGCACTAGGTTTTACCTCAAAATATAAATGGACCAAATGCCATCCATAATGCTACACCAGTGCTATTAGAAAAGAAACTCCAAGACAATAACGTGTCTTGGATAGGGACACACAGCCATCATCAAACAGAACAAACAGTCCAGTATGAGGCTCTAACCCAGAACATTCTATGCCACCTTAATCTAAATTACTACAGTTAATGCTTATGCATTACACTCACCAACACTACTGAATGCAGATTATTAACCCTGACTACCTACCAAATACTCTTCATGCAAAAAATAGGTCATGTATTTTTACATGTTTAACTCACCAATTTTACACTCCCAGGGAAATCTGACAGCTCACGGTACTACAGAGTAACTTCCCTAATACCCTAAAACTTTGAACTCATGCAAATTGAAAGCTTTAGGATACTTTTTTAGCTATCACTCAGGAAAGCAAAGCTAAATTTTTCAGCAGTCTGAAAACAAGCCTTCACCCTTCAAGATTTAAGACAATTCAGTTTTGGACCATCACCACAGGATAAAATGTCAGATTATAAAACACAGGTAGCACAATCATGCTGGAGAAGTATCTGCATGCCTGACACATCAAGAACAGAAAATCTACAGAAAATCAACCTGTCTTTGTAGAGAAAACTGAGTACAGGGGAAATTCTCATTTACAGCAACTAGAAACAGCACCGGAATACCCCTTTAAGAGCACTTTTGGACACAGTAGCCATTTCCAGCCCACACTGATCCACAAATACCTGCTTGCCTCAGAGCTTAGCTGCTCAGCTACTTTGGGACAGAAACCCCCTACCAGGGAGGGGCGAACAGGGACAGCTAACTTCTACCAGTTACCTACAACCACAAACTCCTGCAACAACAAAACTGTTCCGCTTAAGCCATTTAAGAAAGCAAACACGGCGCCTCTACAAAGCTACCACAGAGAAGGAGGCCAGACAGGCTGAAGTCGGAGCCGCCGTTCGGGGCCCGGGCGGGGACATCTCTCCAGCGAGGCCTAGGGCCGAGGCAGACCCCTCATCACCAGGTGTGATGCTCCAGAAACGGGGCCCGCCGCAGGAGAGCGGCTCCGCTGCCCCTAACCGGGTAGGAAAGCCCAGCCGCCGGCAGATCGCTGCGGGGAGGGCGGGCCCGCCCCGGCCGACAGCCGGCTGCCGCACGGAGCAGGCACGGCGAGCCGGGGTCCGCCGCGCCGCTGGAGCGTCCTCATCTCGTCTGGCCTTGACGAGAGAACGGCGCCCGGCCAAGGAGTAAGGAGGTGATAAGAGGGGCACGGCGCTGCCCTGGGCGAGTTGGCCGACGCCCCTGCCCCTCCCGGCCAAGGGGGAGGCTGCCTGCTATCTAGGTAGGTCAGAGGCCCCAGCGGAGAGCAAAGCAGCCTCTCAGCCGCGGCGCGCAGCTGCCCGCGAGGGCGGACTGAGAGCCGCTCCCTCTCCTCCCGCACCCCGCAAGTCGCGACAGCGCTCTTACCTCTGCTAACATTATTGCCCCGCAGCATGGTGAAGCCTGGCGGCCGCACTGAAAGCTCCTCCTCAGCCTGCGGGGAGGCGAGGCGAGGCGAGGCGAAGCGAGCGTCGCCAGCCCCCTGCCGCCTCCCTCAGCGGTCACCCGCCGCTCCTAGCCCCGCAGCCGCCCTCGCAGCTCGGTCCGGACAGACCGCCATCTTGAGAAAGCTACGTGCACCGCCGCCGCCTCTCCCCGCCCGGCGTGCCCGCCCATTGGGGCTGCGGGACGCAGAGCCGCCCCTGCCGGGGCCGGCTCTTTCCCCGCCCCACCGCGGCCTAGACCGCCCATCTCCTAAGCTGCTATGCCTGCCTGGGCCGGGGGTTACCATAAGCAGCACAGGTGGCTGTCTTCCAGGGTCCGGCCCCAGGGCTTGCGGTGTGGCGGCCGGAAAGGCGCCGGTGTTCTGCGGTGTGGTTAAATTCGGCGGCCAGGTTATGGCTCTGGGGGTCAGTGGTGGAGTTGAAGCTTGTTCCGTGGTGCAGCGGCCCTCAAACACCGCGCAGCCTGAAGGGAGAAGTTGAGGGCAGCAGAACTTGAAATGTTGTCAAAGCTGTTCTGCTGTAAGTTGGGTTTTTTTGCTCTGTCTCCCATGAGACGCTGGTGTGTCTTGTTTCTGAGCTCTTCGGTGCCATGCAGCTGCTCTGAGGACGTCAATTGAGATATTTTTTCTCAAATTTCTGACCCAAGCAGCAAGCCTCATCCGCCAGTAATGTATGCAGCACTGCATATGTTTCCCTTCTCTAAATATGAAGAGACATCTGTTATGTACAGAAGAGAGTCTGTTAACCTCCACTGTTGTTAAGCAGTGGCTTGAATTGTGGAACCGAAACACATGTGAGAACCAGAGCCATGTCTGCATCAGGCCAACAAAGCCCTGCTCATGAGGTAATTAGCTCCCTGGCTCAGAATTTGAACACACATAAAAATTCCTGTCTGAAATTTGTTGCTTTTCCTTAAACACTGTTCTGTGCTGTTTTGTTACTTGCTTTTTAATTAAGTTAACCTTATGTGTATTTGGAGAGTGGAAGCAAGATGGGATATTTTTCTGCATTGCAAATAGCAGAAAATGCACACTGAAGAAGTAATGGTTAACAGGGAAGATGGAGGAAAGGCAACACTACTATTATAATGAGAAGAAACCAACCTTCTTCAATTACAGTGAAAAGCAAAGCTCCTTTTTATGTAGAGGTCCAAAGGGCATTAGGCAGCCCTTAAGGCTGGTGGGTTTTGTAGAAATTCTCTAATTTTCCCAGGGTTTGTTAAACACTTAGCACTTCAAGGTTTCCCACTTCTTAGTTTTATTTGTATTACTGAGTTTCAGTTTTACTCGTACAGCTGTTTTTCCCCTGCCAGAGACCCAGCTGTTAGTCATGTGGATCACCCTTCCGAAAAAGCAGACCTTCAATACCCATAATCACTTAATTACCTTTTCTGAAGTCTGACATATTAACTTTCTCAAGTATCTAGAAAGCTTTGTACTTCTAAGTTTGTAGTTTTGAACATTTCATGTTAGCATTACTCTTTTCTCCAAGCTGATCCCATAGAGAAAACCCAAATCTCACACCACACACAACTCTGTTTTAAATAATAGGTTTGCCAATAGCAGAACTATGCAGTGATCTTGCCCATGGTATTTCACCATCTTGATAAATTAACAATTGTTCAAAAACATTGTGCAATGGGAATTGTGAAATACAATTCCATTGTATTGCTTTGGTCATCTAACATTTATTTACAGCATTCTGTAGATGCTGATTTAGAAGACAGTCAGTTCCCTGGTTTTGGTTTTCATCACACTTCAATTCAGCCAAATAATGCCTTGTGCTCAGCTCTGTGGTAGTGGATACTCTGAAGGGACCCATAATATACCAAATAATCAGTTGTGTAATAGTGCAAAAATGTCAACACAGCTAGGTAGGAAACAAAATCAAAATACTTAAAACACCTACTCTTTGTCATGTCACTTAGCCATAAATACATTCTCTGGGCAAGGCTGATAAAATGAACTGATGCAATGATAAAATGAATTATGCAACTTATGAAATGGACAAGGTGAACAGCAGGTAAAAGTCTAATGATATTTATGAATATCTATAAATGATAGTTGAAGCAAGTTGATGGTCTAGCAAAAGAACCTGTCTCTTGACACCATATTTACCTCGTTATGTTTAGACACATCAGGTAAGGTTTTCAAAAGAAATCTTACTGTAAAACTGTATTTATCCTAAGTGTGCTAGACATAGAAGAAAATCAAATCTTAAGCAAATCTCACAGCAAGATGAAGTCACAATTAGTACTTAGTACTTGAATTTCAATTTGCCCCTACTTCTGGTTGGGATTTGGCAGCCCAACAGCATACCAGTCAGGGAAACATCTTCCAACCTTGTGCTACTGGAATAAATCTACCAATACCTCTACTGAATACTGTTCTCTGGTTTTACATCTGTCAGCATAGCCCTAATATTGTTGCAAAATAGTTACTAATGTTATAATCATTCTAATTTTAGGTTAAAACCACCTCAACTTCAAAAGGGAAAGGTAGTATAATTGCAACAGCAGGAATAAGGCTGTGAGGAAGGACTGAACCACATAAAAGTAGACTCAAGGCAGAAAAGGAGGTAGCAACATAAAGAAAAGGTGAGAAGAGGCAGCAGCTTGGAAAGAGGATGATATGAGGGACTTCTTGAACAACTAGTCTGCTGGGAGTTACACAAAGGAGGAAGAGAAATAAAACTCCCCATCACTGAGGAATTAGACAGTTACGTTTCCTGTTCCCATTCTTGGAATAAACAGAAAAAAAATGCAGGTACCATTTTCCTTTTGGGTTTTTTTTAATATGGAGGAGAGTGTTTCTAAATTAGTATGAGCAAGTCTAGAAACAAGGTTTCAAAGGAGTATCAATGGTAGGCCAGAAGCACTGGAACACTTGTTTCCTTGAGTCCATCTTCAAGTGACAATAACACTCTTAGACTTGATGAGTCATCCGTGAGAGAGTCATGTTCCTTGCATTTTATCCTTGTGCAGTTGTTACACATACAGCTTGGAACTGGCAGTGCAACGAGCTAATGTACTCAGCGGAAACAGAGCAAGCCCCATTAGCACTGTGCTCACCCAGGCAGGGCTGCACACTTCCACAAACCTGCAAGCACTCTGCAAAGAACTGTGTTAGGGCAAGTATATATATATCTGTAGTCAAATGCAAACCTGGGAGAATGTTACTGCACCCAGTCCTTAAAGTGCTCAGAGAAGTTTCTTTCTCGTAGGCCTAGACAAATGCTTCATTCAAATAGGAGTACCTTAATGCTGATGGCTGCAAATACCTTCATATTTATAAGAAAGCTCCTTCCTCTTACCAAACATTTTGGTATTCTTTGCATTTATTACAGTTTTCACTAACTATGAGCAGACTAAGTTGTCTGATGGTCTAGATCTACATTTTGAAATCCCACTGCAGACACTGGAAGCTGTGGGGCTGTATCCACCACAATTATGGATGAATACAGCATTAAAAACTGAAATAGAGCAGGAGGTAGGGATAGCACTAGCGGGGTCTCCATCTAGAGTTTTATAAATATTTTTGTAAAGTGAAGCATAGTGAGTGAGTGCGCTAAGTTAAGAGGCAGGCTCAGAGACAAAAATATAGTTGTGAGGGGGTGGATGCAGCACACACAGAAGGGGCACAGGCAAGATTTAGCAAGAAAAGAGCAACTGTGCCAACTCGCAACGAAGCACAAAAGAGCGTGAATTATTTTCCAGCCCTGAAAGGAGGGCAGTCCCACAACCTAAATAACTGTTAGCTCACCAGCTCATGAAAAATGAAATCAGTGACCTAATTGCCAGTAAGATAACCTCTGAAATGGCAGTAACCTGCATTTGGAGAGCAAAAGGGTATGTTCGCTTCGCATATACATGAAGACTAAGGAAAGGGGAAACAACAGGCAGGGTTGGGGGAGGGATGAACTGAGCAACACACAAATTTTGCTTTACTAAGCAGTTTCATTAGAAGACTGTTTCTAACTTCATCAGCAAGCCTGAGCTTTTGTACCTTTTTCTACAGTCTGGAAAAGATCTTTTACAGAATGATTTCTGTATACTTTAAATAAGCTCTGATTGTCCATAACCAACCGATATAAACCAAACATTGGCTTCTGTTCTCTTGCTGTTTAAGTTGTTCATAGCTCAGGCTGGAGTTTGCTTAAGGTTGTTTAGTTTGGGATTCATTTTGGGGGAAAAAGAGAAGGTGAGGTGGAGGAGGAATTTATAGTCATTAAATGTTTCAAGGCTTATTTCTTCTTGCATTTAATGATGTGGCTCCACAAACTTTAAGAAAAGCTAAATATTGTAAGTTATAATAAATTTGTAGAACTTGGCAAAAACTGTGAGGATGCTAGAGGGCTTATACTTTCCTTGCATTTTGTGTCACTGATGCTTGTGTCTGCTCTTTGGGTGAAAGAGTTTATAAGTATTTTTTATGCTCTTAAAGCTGAAGCTCTCACTGCTTAGAACTTTGAGGTCACTTTGGCTAGTTTTGCTGCCTACATAGCACAGTCTTGCTGTTTAAAAGCAATTCTCTATGGTTATGGTTATGGTTGCCTTTCATTACATTTCAAGTAAGATGAGATGACCCCAAAAGTCTGCATAACAAGGAGACTGACAAGGGAACTCAGAGCCTTTTTTATGTGAAATTGAATATTCTTTTATTTCAGGATGCTGCCTGTTATAAGTTCTTTGGACCAAGTTGCCTGATCAGAAGCAAAACTTCTGATCAGGATCACAACTCTGTGATTTCCAGTTAAAGATCTTATTCACTCTCTGCTTTCTCAGCATTCACCTGGGATGCAACACAGACAGAAAATGTAAAGGAGAATGGGAAAGGGCCACTCAAGACAATATGATGTGAATATAGGCATTAGATAAATGATTACTGAAGAAGCATCAGGTGCAATTCCTTCTTCATCTTTTGCAATAAAGATGCAATATCTGCCCAATGTTCATGTTCTCAGAATTACTTGAGGATGAAATTTGGTTTAAAGCTTTATCCAGCTTAAGTGACTTCACTGCAGTGGCTTTCTCCTATTCAAACAGCTGTCTTCAGCTAGGACTAACAAAGTCTGTGTTTGCAGCTTAATCCTAGTTGTCTAAGCAAGTATTAGAATGAACTTTATTTCTTAATACAATGGAAAATCTCTCAAAATTATAATGGTATCTCTTTCAGAAGTTTTAATGACATGACTGGAGCCATATGAGAGTTGTAAAATATATGTTAGTCATCAGCTGCTTAGTTTCAGGCTGTGGATTTTCCTTGAAAATAATGCGCACAAAGAGAAGGCTTCCTATGCTATTTGCACACTGCTGCTACAAAAGGGAGCAGACAGGATGCAAAACTGTTTAGAAAAGCCACCTTAATTCTCAAAATTCCTTTGGAAGAATCTAATACAATTCTTTAAGTGAATGATACAGTAATTTGAAGATAAAAGTTAAATGGAATTTTTATTCCATAGTATGGTAAATGATCCTATTCCCTCCTTTCAAGTGGGTCAGGAGTCATGAGAACACATCTGAGGTTTTAAGATATTTGTGTTGCTCTTCAGAGTATTTTGCATTAGGTGTGTTTGACATGATGACAGCAGCTACGTGTTGCAAAAGGGTTAGGATGGTTTCTTTTCTGAGATTTGAACTCCTGAATGTGTCTGGCAGTTAAAACGTCTTCCTTTTTTTTTTTTCTTTTCTTTAAGTGATGTATTCCACTGAGTCCTAAATGCCTAATCCATAATCAACAAATTTTCTAAAGCAGTTAACATGCTTATGGGGGGCAAAAAATGAGAAAAAAATGAATAGCTAAGAGTAAAATAAATATTCTGTCTCCAGTATCATGTCACAGGTGTTCAAAGCCATTAGGCTGTTTACATTCTCCCTGTTTCCTGAACCTCTAAGAAGCAGTGAATTCATATTTTCAGGCTTTGCACTCATACAGTCTACAAAGTCTTTTTAAAGCTTATTTCTTCTTTCATTTAATGATGTGGCTCTACAAACTTAGAACCGTTTGTTCATAACAAAGACTGATGCAAAAAAACTCTACAAAATGTGGAGATTTCATTTAACCATTGAAAAGAACCACAGGAAATCCAAACTCCTGAAATGAAATGCTGCTTGTAATGCATTAGGAAGAGGACAATAGAGAGGAGTACAACAATCATTGCTTACTTGAATGATGACATTTCCCCTAGTTTTGTTAAAAATAGAATACTCTCCCCTATGTACTTTACAACACAAGCCAGTTGGTGCTCCCCTGAAGAAGAGTTAAAAGCTGGTCCTATGTCAAGTCCAAATTGTTTTCCATGTATTACAAGGACTACCAGGTCCCTCCTTCACCAGAAAAACCTGTTCCTCAGGTACTCCTCTTCCTCATAGTTAGCTGCATAGTCAGAGAGCCATTACAAAGAATCTTTAACCTAGTGAATTTTATTATACAAAGTGTGTCCTTGACTAAAGATTTGATATCTCTGACTATTTCTGTGGGATTTTTTGGTTTATCTTTATGATTCTGTTTTTCTCCTCACGTTTTTCCCAAGGTTTTTTTTTATGTTAGTTTTTGAAAAAACTTTTTCTGATTGCAACACTCCCTCTACAAAGTAGGAGACATTCTGCAGGACCACTGCAAGCCATTTAGGATTAAATTAAGGATCATTACACTCTTAACTTCAACCCCTACTCATATGTTGCCAGTACTCCCCTTTGCCTTAACACGCAAGTGTTTCATCTGTCAACATGAGCCATCTAGACAGGGAGGTGTGAGGTGGAGCCCAGCTTTCCTGTGTGGGTTCTTCCTTCACTTTACTAGGAGGACTAATTGCCACTCGTCCCATCTTGTAATTTACATTCAGTGCCCAGAAAGACAGACAAGCTTCTCAACAGTTTACTGTGAAGGTGTTGGAACAGCATATGCCACTGCTGCTGACACAAGGACATCAGCAATACCTCTAAGGTCATGAAGGATCAATAAAGGCTTAGATAGGCTTTTGCAGAGCGGCTGACACACCTGAGTATTAATCCTTTTAAGGAAGACATATCCTAAAGTAGGACAGTGAAATTCTCCATATTAAATCCCATAATTTCCTGATAATAACTATTCTGTCTTGAAATAGTGCCTCTGGAAATGCCAACTTGGAAAAGGATTTGTAAGCCTAAAACGTGTTTCATCTTTGCTCCTTGATGTCAGTGAGTATAACAAAGGTTATCACTTTTTCTTCAGGCTGAACATACAGTACTTCAGGCTTATTTGTGCCTCATATTACAGGCAGTACAGATGCTGCAGTCAAATTATACCCTCACATTAAAACAACAATATAATAACATAGATTTTATTTGAAAACACTGAGTATAAACATCACTTGATGCATATCACTCTGTAGTCAAAGTTGAGATTGCGTAATAACAGACTAATCTAAAATCTCTTAAACAGCTACGCACAGGAGTCTGCAGTTTTGAGTTGAAATTCAGATCTGCTTAGTCATTATACTGAAAAGAGATTTTGGATTTACACAGATTAGTTAACAGCCTTTTATAAGCCTGTTCTTACCAGATTGTCATGATGATCACCATTTCACTTTTGAGACATGAAATATTTGCCAGAAAAAAGCCTAATTTACTCCAAACTCACCAGTGATTTGGAAGGGAAAAAGGAAAGAAGACGTATTCTGTCCAACTTTGATACATGACTGCTTTTAATATTGTTATTTTGAAGTTTTATTCATCTTCAATTAAAAACTTGCTCTTTAAGAACAATATTAGCTACATCATGTTCTTCCTCAATACAAGATGCAGTTAAAAATTTATTTATTATCTTCAGGTACTTCCAGAGTTAAAACCTAAACAGAAGCTAGGTCTTTAATTTAAGCTAGAAATTATCTTGACAAAAGTCACAAAGAGCAAGGCTGGAACAGAGATTTCCCAGTTACAAAGCAGAAATCAACAGCACTAGGTCTTTTCTTGCACTTTTCTGGAGCAGTCCAATGAACGCACAGTTAGAAAATGTATCGGGAGAAAAAACAAAATCAGATGTAGAATAATACACTTATTGTGCAATTTTTAGATAAAAAAAAATGTCCCATCTACATCCAGCTGTGGCAAACAAACATCTGCCCTGCCAAGTGTCCTAGTATTCACCTTCATCTGTCTGTACTCTCTCTGCTCACCCAGTGACCCACTTCTTTTGTTCCTCGCCCTGAAATCTCTGGATTTAATGCTTCTTTATTTCTATTCCTTTTCCTTACTGGGAATATGCTTCTCTCCTTTCTGCTCCTAGGTCCCTAGTGTGGCAACATCTCCGTATTATTTACAGAAATACCTCTCCTGCTCATGGCTGAGCATGAGTATATAGGCTGATGTCTTCTGCTTTGCACCTGGTGGGGATATCATCCCATGGGAGTGAGCAAGCTGCCAGGCTTTGTCCATCTTCTGTCCCTCCCTCAAGTCAAAGAGCTTCTATCTCCAAGAGGACAGGTGCTCTGAGATGAGGCTGATGATAGCTACCAAAAGCACTTCTGGATCTAATTCATCAGTCTTTCTCATTAATAGGGAAAGGAAATATCTGCTCTGTAACTTTCAACTGTATAGCTTTTCCATAAATATTAAATAACTTTATATAGACATAATAAATGCAGTTACAGTTCATCATTATTGCAGGTCCTGTGGATGGTTTGTTTCACCTAAAGCCACCATCTGTAGAGTCATGTGTCTGAGCCATGTGATGCTGCAATATTCTGCTCCAGGCAAACCTTTTGTCCTTCCTCTTGACACAGAGTTACTTGCATATGTGATTCCTAAAGGCTCAGAAAACCAGGGAAGTACAGAAGATGCATTTCTGTCTTGTGATACAGATATCCCTTGATTTAAAACCGTCTATCTTTGTTACTCCTGATGCTTTGACCCTCCAAAAACTTTTGCATCTGTTAACTTTGCTACTGGAATAACTTTTGTAATGACTTGGTTATATGCCTCAAGTTGTGCCAGAGGAGGTGTAGGTTGGATATTAGGAAAAATGTTTTCACTGAAAGAGCTGTCAAGCATTGGAGCAGGCTGTCCAGGGAAGTGGTTGAGTCACCATCCCTGGAGGTATTCATGACATGTAGATGTGGTGCTGAGGGACATGATTTAGTGGTGGACTTAGTAGTGCTGGGTCCAGGCACAGTCTGAAAATCACTTAGGGTCTTCTGTGGCCCCTGGTGCGATAACTGTGGCGATAGCAGAGGGAACATTCAAGTCATTGCCCACGGTAAAGTGTGGGGAGTGAAACCCATGTTCCTATAATCCTTGTATGGGCAGGATGTGCTCATTAGCCTTCTGGCAGTCATCCTAGGAGAAGGACAACTCTGATTCCAAACCCGGGCAGATGGAGCTCGTTTAGCCCTATAAGGCCTTCCATCTAAGAGAAGGACACTCTAACAAAACCTCCATCCTAAGGACTTCGCTGCCAGTGTCCAAGCTTGCTAGGCCCTGGCAGATGAACCTTAGGACTAAAGGGTGGGTCCAGCTCTGCGCAAGCTGTGTCTCACCTAAACAAAAAATCCATAGCTCAGGCTCGAGGGTGCTATCTGCTATCCTCTTTTTATCAGCGCACTTGGAAAAGGCGCTGATGAGGAGCGTGGGTGGAGCCCTCCCTGGATCTTCGTTCACGAAGCCTAGCCATACATACATACAGTAGTGCTGGGTTAATGGTTGGACTTAGTGATCTGAAGGGTCTTTTCCAACACAAATGATCCTATAACTACCAAAAGCTGAATTGCATTAATGGGGAGAGGTAACTACTCCCAGGTGACAGAAGCATGTACTAGGTACAGACCACACAGGAACTTGCTGCTTCCAAATACAATTGTCAAAGGCTGCATGAACCCTTTAGGTAAGAGGCAAAAGGCAAGGTGGTCTAACAATGAGCAGTCCTGCAGTGCATCTATTTCTTGCTAACATTCTATTCACATTCTATTCACAGTATAGAATACAAAAGGAACTCTAAATTTTGTTTTCGCTAGTTCATTTCTTGGATGTAAAAGGATGACCATTCTACAATAGCCAAGAAATGATAAAACACAATGTTCAAAGGTTCATACCTGCAAGTTTATTATTACAAAAGACTTAGAAATTAAATGAAAATTAACTCAAATGGAAGCATTTTATTTCATTGCCTAACCACAAAATTGTATAGTTGAGCTAAAAGAGAAGTTACAGAAACATACTATTTAAGTAAAGATCAAATATATTTAAAAGTTCTACTGGTGGTGACTTAAGGGAATCTTTCCAAAGGTAAATCTTCATGCTTCAAATTGTTTCAACCCTTCCTCTGATAATTTGTTTATTGCTGTGTAAAACTTCTCAGATGTAGTTTCATTTGTGAATCCATAAGATGCTGATGCTTGCTGTCCATCCAATCCAGAAGAAGGCACTGTTTCACTGATCGTGTTCTTTAGTTCAGACAGCTTAAAAAAATCCAAATACACAAATTAAAAGTAGGTCCAAAGCAAATAAATGTCTTTCAATAAATTCTTGAAGCAAAGGTATTTAATACAACTGAGACTAAGTTAGACCCTGATCACCTTCATCATGATTGTATGCTCTTGCAGCTATGAATGAAATGCTTTAGAGCTATACACTATTCTCTGTAAAACACTCCAGAAACACAATTATATCACAATTTACAGATTTTTGTCTGTCAATGACCTGAACACCTCTTTTAGCTCTTGTTCTCTTCCCTGTTTCAATTACTGCGTTGACTTAGTCTGTTCCCTCACCTAGTGTTCTGTACTAAAGCCCAAATCCAACTTCCTCACCTTCAGCAGTGAACATACCAAAGGGTGTGATCATATTACTCAAACTTTAATGCACTTCATGCAGGCTTCACTTAAATCAACTTAGTCTGTCTCCCTGATGATTCAATATGGGCTTTAACTGAAACATTCTTTTCTGACACATCTAGATTGACAAGTGTTTGTCACCTTCCCAAGAACAGCTATGCTTTATATCTTCAAATTTTATCCAGACTGTTTCTTTCCAATCTATCTATCAATTTCTCATTCTGGCATTACCAAAATCCTCTATGTATCCTAAGATGACCAGGAGGACAATTCTGGTCTTGTCTGCTGATTATACCTTGGAAGAGTCAACATCAGCACATGGAAGAAAAGGTGGGGTGGATATTTGCCACCTACTATATGTGTTTTCAACCCAATCTCAACCTTAAGCTGTGGTTACCTTTGCATGCCTTGCAATGACAGTATTCCAAACCTGGGATCTAGCTGCCACCTTGGTGACATGGAACCATCCTGATTCACTGCTTCCCTTATTTAACTAAAGAGATTTGTAATATTTGCCTGCAATTCACTGATTTTATAATTCCAGAGAAAGGTGGATGTAAGGCCATGTTCTTGTTTACCTGATTCAGGCAGTGCTAGACTATTCAGAAACATAGCTATTGCCTACAAAAAGCACATGGAAAGAGAGATGGGGCAGTTTTCAAACTGCACTCCTTACTCTCTTATGTCATTCCTTCTCATACCCTTTCCACTTTCTCTAAAGTTCTCAGGAGCATTCTAAGATTACTTTCAAGGTCTTTGTGCCACCAGTCAGTCAAACACTTTCATGGCAGATGTTTTTCAAGGCTGCAGTGGCAGAATATAACACATTGTAGCTGAGATTTCCCAAACAGTTCATAGATCTGCTATAAAACGGCAAATTCGAAAAGAAACTTCATTAAGCCAAGCAGACAAGATATTCACTTTCCTGAAACTTCAAGGTGAGAAGCTGAAATTTTTGTTATCAACACAGAATTCCTGTCTGTTCTCTTACTATTGTCCTTAAATCAGCTTTTTAACTTCATGTAACAGATTTAAAAAAATGTCCTGGAGCTTTCTAAATCTAAGTTCTGTCACTAACTGGATTAGGTGTTTGGTAAAAACAAAACTCTCCAAAACAAACCACAAACAAAATACCTAAGTTTTAAGTATAAGAGAACGAACTCTAACCCTTGGTTTATTTCTGGCTTGTCCAAGCATGTGCTCACTCATGAAGCTGAAGTCCTAAGGCTTTACCCTAGCTTCTCCCTCATTGTCAGAGCAAAATGCCCACTTTCAAAACACTGTCATTCAGGACAATTTCATATTTTCACAGTAAAATAGTTAGCTTTGCAGAAATTAACTTCCTTAATTTAAACAGGCCCTTTCTCCAATGTGATCCAAGAGGTGACTGCACAGGACACACACAGACCGTACCTGTAGCTGTCTGTCAACCGCAACCAGCACATTCAACCAAAGGCTGTTCCAGCATCTCTGGCACAAGCGACAGCTGCCCTGGAGCAGGAACTAGCGGAGGTCCACTAGGACCTGGTGTCCCACCACCGGCAGGGGGTGGCACTGCTCGGAGGAGGCGGAGCTGCGTCCAGAGTCCATCACCAGCTAGTCTTAGGTCTGCCGTTGGCTCTAGTGCTCTTGGTATCACTGAGACTGCCACTGCCGCCGCCGTGGGCACCACCACCTCTGATTCCACCGCTACTGCCGCCACCACCACCGACACCGCCTCCTCTATGTCTGCACCACTGCCGCCGGCTCAGGCAGCCGCCGTTACGTGGAGCCCAGGGGCCGCCGCGTAGCTACCGGGGAGAACAGTGATGCCCGCTCCCAGTCTGTAAGGCTGCATGGGGTTATTGTGGCCAAAGTGTAAGACTCTGCACTTGGCTTTGCCAAATTTCATGCTATTGGCCTCAGCCCATCGACCCAGCCTGTCCAGGTCCCTCTGCAGCATCTTCCTGCCTTCCAGGAGATCGACACTCCCTCCCAATTTGGTGTCATCTGCAAATTTACTGACCAGGTCATCAATAAAGATGTTGAATAGAACTGGGCCCAGAACTGACCCCTGGGGTGTCTCAGCATTTCCTACAGGAGAGGAAGATTTGCCTCACCAGTGTCCACAGATTGTCACCAAGAAAGGACAGACTTTGGGGTTGGCTACATCCCCTTGTCTGTTTCAGTATTGTATTTGAGAACATGCCCTAACACACCAATGCACTGCAAACTAGCCAGGACATAGACTGTGGATCCCACAGCAGCACACTTCACTGTTAACACCTTTCCATGGCATTGGAGACATCATCTTCCATTCATTCATCTTGATGCCATAATACTCTACATTACCAAGGCACCTACAAAGCTATGAGGTAGATAACTGCTTATGACATTATACCATGTGGACTGAACTAGAGCATAAAAATGCTTCATTAAACTTAGTCTTTATTTTCAAGGTCTAGATTAAAACGGAAATCCTACACCTAAAAAAACCTAAAACAGGGAGGCCTTCCCTTTTCAGAAGAACAAAGGAAAATTCAGCTTTTTATGCAGAACATAAATAGTCTTGTGGTCACTTCTGAGGTGTGTAGGTATTAACATTGGTTTCCTTATGCTGGTAGAAGCACTCAGGCAAGTTAAGGAGCAAATGCCATCCATTTGGCAGCAGAATTTAATCAGCAGGATGTAATCACATTGACTATATAATCATGACCTGATTCTGCAAAACCCTAAGTTCGAGTTTTGCATCTTAATCATGTTATGGCTTATATGACACAAAGCATAAAGCAGGGGACCTATGGAAAAGAAATCTATTTCCACTTCAATATGATACAGCTGACAGGTAGCATAGCATGAAAATTGTGATGAGGGAATTAGTAGGTTGGATATGTGCTTTTTATATAATATCAAAAATAGATGTGCCACAAAGTAAAAAGAGGAAGGACAGAGAACCAGATTATTTCATGTTTTGCTTTCAGAGAATTTTTTACTTCAAAATGGTTACATGTCTTCAAAAAATGCTTTAAACAAACTTCCTCAATTAAATCAAAACAGTAATTATGCTTTCATGAGTTATTCTGTGTCTTTTAGGACTGAAGCTTTGATCTCTGACATGCTGTGTTGTATTAGTGTTTATGACAGACAATCATGGTGTTACTTGAAAAAAAAAGGAATCTTTCATTATGCTAGGACTTGTATATAGTTAAAGTATCTTGCTGGGACTATGAAAATACTTTTTTTCCTATATAAGCTTAATGGTGTATTTCAGTTTGTTTTTTCATGAGTGGGAGGGAAATTTCCCAAAACAAATAAACAGACAGCTGTTCTTTAGGTATATGCTGTTGGATAACATACAGATTACTGCTGCAGGGTTTGGTTTCAATAGTGTTTTAAGACTGGATGTTATAAGATAACAAAGTTATGTGTTTGGATGCATATGTATGTGTGTGCATGCATGCACACAGGCATGTTTATGTCTCCCTGTGTTTTTCATTAATACCTTTGAGCCCTTTGGCTAATTCCAACCAAGATAACTAAGGACCAGAGTTTGAAAAACAAATATATTTCTACAAGGCCTGGAAAATGGCCAAGTAAAATAAGGAAATCTTATTAGTGTTTTGATTAAAGAAAAAGTTTTAGTGTAAGTACTACATTATTAGACACTAGAGAATCTACCTTGAGGACACCCTGCATAAATATCTCAGATATGGAAAAGAGGGACTTTCTTGGCCTTGTGTCTAAACTGGATGGTGCATGTTTTGATGCATTCAATATACATAGCTATCTGTTTTTATGACTTCTTTCTTTACCAGTCTTGGAAATATTTCCAAGTCCTCTATTCATGTGTAGCCTTTGATGTTACAGACGTAATTCCTTACAATACCTGGCTTCATAAAACTACTTGAAGAGTTTTAAAGGATGCCTGTTGCCTCCACCCAGCCTCTGTGGATGTTTGTTACCTGCAGACAGCAGCACCAAGCAAGCAGAAACTGCTACAGGAACATACATCCAAATCTTCTGCTCTATCTTCTACCCTCTGGAGTCTCCCTGTGACTTGTGGACATAGTCTGCAATCAGATAGCTAACTGAAATATCTAAAGAAACACTTTCAAAAGCTTCTTACCCTATCTTCACCTGTGAATTCCTAGGCCAGTCTCCATGGACTAGTAGCAACTTAGTGCTGCGAGACACCTTCAAAGGTGTCCAGAGCACTAGATAGCATAGCTTAAAAGAATTGAAAGTGCCTAAACTTTGCAAGATGTGCCCCTCTTGATACTTTATAACTGGTTTGGGTTTTTTCCATTTGTCTGATACTTCCAAGCAAAATACTATATGGCAGTCTAAAAATGTATCCTTTCTCACAAGTCTCAGGTACTTTTGTCAAAAAAGTACTTATTTTTATATGATTTTGTTTTTCTTTTAAACACAATCACACACACAAAACATAAGTTTCTTAATTTTCTGGTTGAAGAAAAAGCTTTTAAAAAGTGACCTAATGCTGAAAAAGCAAATAAGAAGAAATAAAAAATACCCACAATTCTACACTTATAAAAGAATCTCATATGTTTATACAACAGCCTCATGATTTTGACTCATGATTCTGAATATCCTTGTATTGTCCCTGTATATTAATAGTGTATCTTAACTGGAGAAAGAAGTCAAAGGGGACATGCCAGAGCACCCATAGCAACAGCAGCACTACAACTACATACTACTTTTAGATTTTTTTTGTTTGCTCTAGCCTAGAAAAGGCACACTCCATTTGGCATAGGACATAACTCTTCTATAAAAATATGCTTTTTTTCTGGTTATTTTGTCTGAAATGTACTCAGAATATTTGATGAAGAGGTTTTGTTCTCTGTGAAACTACATTTAGTATAAAAACTTGGAGAAGACACTGATTTATTGTTACTCTTATTTTAATTGATGAGCATTCGATTTGGCAATATATTTTCCAGGTTCTAAAAGGCTAAGAAAATATAAGAAAAACTATTTACCTCTATTAAATTAATTATGGAGGGCATTTTGGGAAATAATCATCATCCTTCCATGAAACTATTGCTTTAAAGGCAAAAAGCAGTAAAAAAAAAAAAAAAAGCAGATTATGTAGCTGTTTTGTGTGGTGGTGTACACNTTTTGTTTGCTCTAGCATAGAAAAGGCGCACTCCAATTGGCATAGGACATAACTCTTCTATAAAAATATGCTTTTTTCTGGTTATTCTGTCTGAAATATACTCAGAATATTTGATGAAGAGGTTTTGTTTTCTGTGAAACTACATTTAGTATAAAAACTCGGAGAAGACACTGATTTATTGTTACTCTTATTTTAATTGATGAGCATTCAATTTGGCAGTATATTTTCCAGGTTCTAAAAGGCTAAGAAAATATAAGAAAAACTATTTACCTCTATTAAATTAATTATGGAGGGCATTTTGGGAAATAATCATTATCCCTCCATGAAACTATTGCTTTAAAGGCAAAAAGCAGTAAAAAAAAAAAGCAGATTATGTAGCTATTTTGTGTGGTGGTGTACATATATAGTTAGAAGTTAGAAGCTTTTGTAGAGTTTATGATCTTTTATGGAGCTTTTTTTGAATGTTGATATTTGTAAAATATTTTACTATAGAAACTCAAAGGGAAGACCACTGATACAAAAAACAGTCTAAAAAATGTGAATGCATTCCACAGTTCAATCATAAAAATGTGCATAGCCAAGCTGTTTTATGAATAAATGTATATTTACTTAAATCCAAAGACTAAAATGTGCAAGGAGAAAAGTTATCTTACTAAAGACAGAGTTTCTTGCTGTTTTGGTTAGGTATCATTTTTTTTTTCACTGAACTTGGGTACAGAGGCAGGCTACCAAGCTGGTAAAGGGCTTAGAACATAAGCCTGATGAGGAAAGACTGAGGGATCTGGGCCTGTTTAGCCTGGAAAAGAGAAGGTTGAGGGGAGACCTCATCACTCTCTATAACTACCTGAAGGGAGGTTGTAGAGAGGCAGGGACTGGTCTGTTCTCCCTAGTGGAGAGTGATAGGACAAGGGGAATTGGATGGAAATTGTGCCAGGGGAGGTTCAGGCTAAACATTAGGAGGAATTTCTTTACTGAAGGGGTTATCAGCCATTGGAACAGGCTGCCCAGGGAGGTGGTTGAGTCACCATCCCTGGAGGTGTTTAAGAGATGGGTGGATGTTGCATTGGGGGGGCATCATTTAGCAAGTTGATAGGGCTAGGACAAAGGCTGGACTTGATGATCTTCAAGGTCTCTTCCAGCTGTAACTATTCTATGATTCTAACTTGAAGACAAAAAGCAGCTGTGAAACCTCAGAGTTGTTGTTGCTGATGCTACTAGGTTTGAAGTTACCAGAAGGGCACCCTGCAGAAACAGAACCATTTTGTAACCATCATTTTCTGGGCAAAGCACAAAAAAGGAGCCAAATTCAAGTTTTAACATTAAGTCACATTACCTTCTGAGTCTCTTCCACATTTTTCCATAGTGGTTTTAATGTAAAAACCATTAGAAATTATTACACACAAGTAACTCTGAGCATGTTTTTTTTGAAGCCCATGCATTTCAGTAGAGTGCATTGGCTCCTGAAGAGCTATTGAGTTAATTATATTATTTCAATCTACTACAGAAGTGGAAGGCCTACAAATTCTGAAGAAGAATGAGCCTCTGAATCAGTAAGTCTCATCTGAAGTCAGATCATACTCCCTGAATATGTATTCAGGAAAGGCCCTTTAATGTATGGCTGCAAATATATAACACACTAGGCCTGCCATTTCCATAGTAGTTCTGTAGTCCCTAGATTTTGAGTACAGGGCGTCACTGATGAGCATTTCAGTTGTGGGGCTTGTTCTATATTGTCTCTGTCAGTCCAATTATAATGATGTTTATTCATGAAAATCTGTAGTATCTTCTGATGCTCTCCCAACCTTCTAATATTAGTGCAGGAATACCATAAGATTCTTTATTTTACCAACTCTATCTGCCTGAGTTTCCTTTTAATCACATTATCCTTTTTTTCCCCCTATATCAGCCCCAGGAGACCTAATTTAGTGCATTATATTTTCCTCAGTGATGGCTCTACTTTTATACTTAGCTGAAGAACTGACTAATAATAAAAATAAAACCCTGTGCAATCAAATGAGGAAGATACAAATAAGTGGATAAATTCACAAAGTTACTTAAAAGTCAGAAAGTATACCTAATACAGTTACTATCAGTCAGACAAAAAATGCCAAAACCCACAATTACAAAATTTTTGTCAAAATGTTTTCAAGAATTACTGTCTTTATTCATCACCACAATTGCATGGTAGAAAGTCTCCTGAAGACTAGGAATTGCGTTCTCAGCTGCAATGCAGTAACTAACAGGAAATAAGTGAGTGTTTTCTCCACAGTCTGTCCCAGCTGATGTTGCTTATGTTTATAAATGTGTAGCTATGTTCAATTCTCTTTTGTAGGATAATGCTCTTTCTAAGAGCATGTCAGAGGCTGTATGGTTGTTTAGTTATATTAGTTGAGCTGTTCGAGCCAATATCCTTGAGTTAATTTTTTTCAGCAGGGTAACTGTAATTCAGTAACCAGAGAATTCTCCTGGTGAATGAAAATGGATAGTTCATGTCGCATGGCTGCAATTGCTGTTAGAGGCCTCACCTGGCATGTTCACCCACACAACTGCTGCCACTGGCCCAAGACTTCTATTTAAGCTCTGAACCAGGTCAGCAAACTGTTTGATCTTGCCTGCAAGTGTACTTCTTTTCACCTGGCTTGTTGGCTTGGTGATTTATTCAGATTTTTGTGAGATAAACTTGGAGTTCTTACTATGGCTGGATAGTTGGTGGGACCTGTTGCCATCACTGTTCCTCTTCTGCTTGCTCTGCTATGGTGTGGTGGGACTGTGGTGAGGTCCTGCCCTTGCTATGTGCATCCTCAGCTCCCCTTCCCTCATGGGGCAGCCTGGTTTATGCTGCTCCTTAACAACTGTGGATTCAGTCTGCTGGCTACTTTAACTTCTTGGCTTTGGTTTTCCTTTATTTCTTCAAATACAATGGCCATCTATAAAAGGAAAACAAGGTGAGTCTTCATGTTAGACTTCACTGTACCAATGAAAAATGGGAAGAGGGACATGCTACTAATTTTGGAAGAGTATAGGGAGATCTCTGCTAATCTGAGAAGTTGCTGATACATACAGAAATCTTAGCAAACTTAGCCAATTACTTTTCTTTCTGGGCTGTAACTGTTAGTCATTTATTTAATTAAGTGTCAGCTTAATATACTGAGTGTTGCTCTTCCAAGCCTATTACTGTATATTAAACAGACTGGAAAATGTTTTGTAGTGGAGGATATCATAATGGAGTATTTCTATACACCAGAAAGAACAAATGTTCAGTTTGGCCTGCTGAGTTTTGTCGAGAGTATAACACTGAGGAAAAACTTGATGTAGTGTTGTCTGGTGTCATCTTTGAAACTTAAGGCCCTTACCATTGACTGTAATGGATGCAGAACTATGGCAAAACTATCCGTTTTCCCCGAGTGCTATCAACCTATTTCTTCTGAAGCCCTCTTGCTTGACACCTCAGAATAGAAATGGTAAAACGAGTTCTCCTGTCTAAAAGTCTGTAACTAATTTATTGCTTGATCTAAGTTTCCACAATATCATGTGAGAAAAATGAGGAAGAACGGGTAGGGAAAGCAGCAAGAGTAAAATAAACAAGAACATGCTTACTAGGAGAATCAAAGGTACTGCATGCCTCTTTATGTTTTAAAAGCTCTTGGGTGTTTTTTCACTTATCTAACAGAATATGTTGGTTGTAAACTGGGACTATGTATTGCCATGCTGCTCCATTTACCATGTGCAATTCTGCACAAAACTGTTGGAAAATGCAATGTTTTGTTTAGTAATGTGCTAGAACATAAGATCAATTTTCCATTTCAGTAGAGCAAGTCAAATCATGGCACCTAATTATCTATTCTGAAAGCAGGGCTCTGCTTCCTACAGAAGTGCTTTGTAGGTACCAAAGGTATCTTGGGTTAGTAAAGCTAATTTCTGTCAATGAGAGATCATTTCAACATGATACCTAGAGGTTACCAGACAAGGCTGGAAAGAATGATCTCATGGGGAGCACATGAGAACTGCTTATCTGAACATCAGTTCTCCAATAACAGGTCTTAACTCCAGATTGATGCTTTGATTTTGTTTGCTCTGTGGCAGTTGTAGACAGCAACTTTGAACCTATGAAATGCCAGACAAGGACAGGACAACATGGTTGCTGTTTCTAAGACATCTAGTTAAAATTACTGTGAAGGACTCTTTCCCAAAACTGTTTCCTCCCCTTCTCCTCCTGCTCACATAATGAAATGAACCAGCTAATGATTTTATGGAGACTTGCTAATACATGTGCAGTCCCAAGGGACTAATGATAACTGTCGAGAAAAAAGGCATTTTGTTTTTGATAATAGTTGCTCAGTCTATTGATTGCCATTAATAGGATGAGAATAACCTGCTAGCAATGATCACTAGTTCCTTGATGATTTTTAAATACATTGATATCTGTCAAGAAATTAAAAATATCATCAGATTCAATTTGCAATCTATGATTTTAGCAGTGTTCAAAGACTGTGCTCACTCAGCTCCTGGATATGGTAATACTAAAGCTGTCTACTTTGAATATAAATATAACCAATATTAACATCAAGGATTTAACTCTAGGTGGCAGTTTATTCCATCTTTTAAAAAAAAAAAAAGCAGGCTTAGCAGCAGCATGTTGATCAGCAAGCTTTTGTAAATGCAACATTATAAATGCTGAAAGAAACAGCAAATCAAGCTGTATTTAAAATATATTTCTTCCTGTAGCTGGGTCACTGTACAAATGGGGTTTAGAAGGTATGACTCAAGTTCTGCTTTCCTGAAGATTAGTCTTTTCTTTAAATCTGAGATGCCTGGGAAGGGCCTGATTCTAACTCCCCAAACTCTGTGCCAATTCTTATACCAGATTTGAGGTCTAACTAGTCAGTAGCTACTGAATTATTTGAATTATATGTTCCATTCTGCATTGCAGCTGATCCAATACTGTTATATAACATAGGTTTTGTTGATAAGACTGACATTTTCTGATTTTTAATTTAAGCAGCTTTATGAAGATAACTTAAGTTTTGAGGAGGCTATATCTGTCATTTTAAAGTGCAGTGCTATATATTCATAGATATTCAAACCCCAAGCCCTTGTCTAATTGAGATATTCTCCAAGACAACAGAGGAAGAATTCCCAGCAATTTACATGGTTTTCATTTTCTGAGTTGGAAACTCTGTGGATGATCACTGAAATCTTTTTACACTAAATGCTTTAAATACAATAAGGAAAATTTCCATTAACTAGGTTCATACAGTAATATATATTTGTTGTAAGTATTATTCTATCTGAAGGAACACAATTTAGATGGACTAGAGAGACATGGGTACCAAGCTGATATATTGGGTACCTAAAATCTAGCCTTATTTCCAGTGTTTCCCTAACTCTTTGCCAAAGTCCATTGGTGGAGGTTTGATAAATCTTGATGGATCTGCAAAACAGGCTTTATTCTGCTAAACACAGCCTAAGAAATCCAGTTCAGATGTTTACAGAATATTCCCATTTAGCTTCTTTCTCTGAAGGTTCTCACTCCTCACAGTAGGTATGAACATGATGTGATACTGCTGCCCGTGATGGTTTAAGCTACATCAGTGGCCTTTGTACAGAAGCAACTGAGACACGTGTGTGTGCTACACTCTAACTTTTCCACTATGGGAATAGAGTGGCAAGATACAAGGCTGTAACAGACACCTGAAGGAGCAGTGATGTCTGTTTTCACAGCCACTGGCTAAGCAAAAATAGATTGCCATTTAAATTACAGCTGTGAATGCTTAAAGGTCTCTCCCTATCCTTTATAAGCACAGATCAGTTCTTAAGAATGCATGTAACTAGACTTTGTCTCAAACAATACAGTTAAGTATTTTTAGACCTCATCCAAAAGGTGAGGGTCTTCCACCAGTTCTGCCTAAAACAAGATCTAACAGGCCTAAAACAACCTTTCCTGTCTTTTTCCACACTTAAGACAATTTAAGTTCAGGCAGGGTATAAAATCTACTTTAATCATTAACTCCTTATGTGCAATCATTAATTATCTCTTTTCAAAATCCCCATTCTTTCGTTACAGCCAACTAAAATATCAGATGTTGAGAACTGTATGTGGCCGTGGAGGCCTGCTCTCATGCCTACTGAGCACTGAGAGCATCATGGGTTCTTGTAATGGTGTCGTTAAAAGAGGTTGGCAGTTTGATTCCCGTGCTTTTAAAAGCTTTCCATATGGTATAGTGCTCTCCTGAGGTCCAGTAATTGCCCCTTTTTTGTTCTCTTATTTTTGTTGTTAAAATATAAAAATCCTGAACTCTCAGGCTTCTGGCTCAAAAGGACTTTGTTACCAGGGTTTCTTCCATTTCTTTTTCCAAATTCAGAAATTCAGTTAACTCCTTTAGATGAATGTCTTTGTTACATAGGTACATGGACTCTCATCTAATTTTTTTTGCTCAAAGACATGTTCTGGAAAAGAACAATAACAAAAAAGGCCAATTATCCTGTTGAGTGTAAGATCTAGGCAGTACTTTTTCAGTTTTGGCAGGTGTATGTCTACATAGACTATGCTAGAAACTTCATCCCCATAACACAAAGCATGCTGGTAAAGTATGATTAAAGCATGATGGACTCGATTTCCCTGCAATTATCTTCAAAGAGAAATTAAGGGGCCTGTGCTGATTTTGTTCCATGGACTCATTTTAAAGCACTTAGTTATAGGTCACAATCACTCTAAGCGCTAATATTAATTGCAATTGTTTTATCATTACTATGACTCCTCAAAAGTGTCAGATTCTACTGCTGAATTTGAATATGAATGAATACAGCTGAAATTGCAGTGTTTCCATTACTACATGAAGAAGAGTACTTTTTTTTTAAGAGGCTACTTAAAGCCACAAATCTCCATAGAAAAGCTAATTGGTTTTAAAGTACCTTGGTAGTTATTTTTTATACTCTTCTATATTTTTAAGCTGTTCCTGCTTTCCCCCTAAATCTAATATTCTGTTAACATGGAAACTCCCAGACTTCACACCACTATGCAAGCACATGTTAGGAATTTGTCCTCAATACACAGAAACAGTCAGAAAGGTAGACTCAGCTCAGATCAACAGAACAAGTCTCTATTTCCCCTTATGCTTAAATTTTTTGCTGTAGCTACCACTAGACCTTGTCCCAAGCTGCAGAATTCCTCCAGAGCTGCACACCCTCAAACAGCTTTCCAGATGTGCTAATAAGGTCTCATTCTTTAAGCTAGACCTGTTTTCCAGGGCTATGAATGAAATGTAGAAATAAAAAGTCTGCATTCTAAAAGAACAAATTCAAGGACTTTCTCATCTCTTTTTTTTAAACATCGCTATAGAAACATTATGCTATGTTGCCTTCTGTCCAGATCATTGCTCTTAGCATTAGGCTACCCATTGCCTGTAATCCTGTGTTCCCTATGATGAAAACAAGAAACTGTAATAGACATTATCTGCCTACTAGGTGAAAATATTCTGTCAAAATAAAGCCTGCTATAGTTTTGTGGATTGGTTCTCCATTTTTTTAGCTACTGTTTCTAATATCATTTAATAACTTGTCTTTAATAATTGCTATGGAATGAGACTATCTGCCCTTCAAGTTTAAGCTCTAATGGGTCTCAGGGATATTTTGAAGATACAAAAGTTTGTGATACATAAAGATTCAGAGAGCTTTTGAAAAAATTAGTTCCAAAATATTGTTTTTCAACAATAAATAATGACTTATTCTAAAAATGAGACATCAGCTGTATCAAAGACTGACTTGGGCATTTCTAAACTCTTGGGTTAGATACAGAAGATAAAGGGAGAAGGCAATGTCTCTCTGAAGCACTGAGAGTTATCAGAGAAACAGGCTTCAAGCAAATAAAAATTTGCTAAAAATGTGGCTGCTATTATCCTTACAGAAAAGCAAAAGTGTATTCCTGAAAGAGTCTGGGTTGTGAATTGGGCTACAGGAATATATCACAAACACAGGTAATAAAGAAAAAAAAATCTAAGCTAATTCAATGTTAGTTATTAAAATATTTTGACTCATGTAAAAAGAGTGATTTTTTTTCTGGAAATATGCACCCACTAGATTCTCAAGCATCTCAGTAATCACTGGCACTCAAACATTTTTGAAGTCTTGGTAGTTGGGTACTTTAGGCCTTTGTGAAAATTTCAGACTTAAATGATCACATCCATGATTTAAAGGGAAGATGTTTTGCTCAAATAAAGCAAATATTGTAACAATGCACTTGGCAATATTATGAAGAAGAGAGGCATCCTTGGGAGGTGATTTAATCAATCTATCTGAGCTGAGCAGGAGTATTATGCCAGGTTTCCTGCAGTCTCTATTGCTGTTAATTGATTCCAATGTGGTGTTTGGCTTTTCCACAGCAGCATGACACTACTAGTTCATGCACACTCACCTTCTATTAGGATATACCTCTTAGCTCTTGTTTTGTTCTTCAGTAGCAAACGAATGCTCAGTCATCACCTCAATATTACTTACAAAATTATTTCTTGTTACCTTTGGGTGTTTTTATTTGCAGAGCTATGCTCTTTTATTCTGATAATTGCAAATTAACCTATTTTCTGTTTTCTCTCTTTGTTATGTTTGTATTTACTATCAATTTTCTGAGAAAACACCTGTTCTGTGTAAGTTTTTAGATTTGGTTTTCTTCCTTAGATTTACCTTAGTTTAGTCTTTTTTTCCTTAAGATTTAGTTTATCAACCAAATTTCTGGGTCTGTAACCCTATACTAAAATCACTTTAAAATGCCTAACTCTTCCTTGTGAATATAAATAACAGGTTATCTGCATCACACCAATAGTTATATTTGTGAAGCTACTTGCATGTTTGATTCCTTCATAAGTGTTATCATCACTAAAAATATTTGCAAACTTTTCTGTCCAATGATATGAGTTTATTTCACTCCAATGTGCAATTTGATAAACTTCTGAGCAAAAGACTTAAAGTAATATTTAAAAAAAAAATAGTGCTGTTTCATCTGTGAAAAACATTTCTGACCCACTTCAATTTACTTCTTATTTAAAAATCCTTAGCCACAAGACCTGAACTGCTAATTTATTTCTCACTGCATCACTTATTCATGTGTGTGAAATACAATATTTAGACAGATCTCATGGCTTGTGGAAAATGAGCATTGAATTACTGGGCAGTGTTGCTACATTAGTGTAGTGCTCATTTCAGAACGTTTTACTTTACCTAGACTTGCATATCCTGAGCTGTTTTGTTCATGGAGCTGAACACTACAGAAGAAGCCTTATGAGAAAACAACAATGAAAAGCACCATTTAGGCAAATGGTTAATTTTATCTTTGTTTTGCCAAGTCACAATTCATTGTTCTTCTTGATGGTGCAAAACTAATTGGCTCTTATCACGGTTACATTACCTCTAAAGGCAGATAAAATTAATGCAAAGTAAACATCACCATGATCAAAGACTGACTGATTAAATGGTAAATAGACTTGCATGAAGTTGATGCTGAAAGCCACAGCAGGCTCTCCCAGAATTATAAATCAAGAAGTTCTTCAGATTATCAGCTGCTGTTCCAGTTTATTGTTTTGTATCCTTTGCTTTAACCTTAGGTCATCCTTAACACATCTGCTCTGCAGTGATTAATATGACTGATGAAAATAAACTATGGAAGAGAAATGCTGTATTGCATGACTAATTACTCTTATCAGGTTACTTGTTTACAGCCATTAAAAAAATGGGGGTTTTTATACAAATAACCCAAAGCTTGTTAAGCAAAGTGCAGTATGTGAAACACTACCATATCTGACTGTGGAACTTCCAAGGGGAGTCCTTCCCATTCAAGAAATTGTACTTTAAACTGCAAAATCTCCAGTCTTTTATTTTCTTCCATTCAATCTCTAATATTTGCTACATTTGCAGGAAGGTCCTCTTTGACTGTGGGAATTAATTTATTTCTATTCAGAGTTCACACTTGAGCAAGTCTATATATACTAAGTTCCTTCTAAGACATCTCAAGCAACTTTAGCAACAGGCAATCACTATTGAGTCTGCATAGATCAAGGAGTATAAAGAATGACCACTGAGGGGTCAGGATCCTTATTTGCCATTTTAAGTTTAAAAATGAAAATGCCAGTAACTTTATTAATTCCAGTCTTCAAAGGAGTGCAGAAACATTTTTGGAAAAACAGACATTTCAACCCAAAGACAAGATGTTACATTTAATCAAAAGTTGCAGTTACTTTTATGTGAGGCAAGTAAAAATTTAGGAAAGATGGAGGATTTGTATATACATGGCATTTGCATTTGAAGACTCAACAGCTATACAGTATAGGAGAAATAATTTTAGGGAGTATGAGTCTTAAACTGAATGGCTTAGAGTCTTTTCATGGGGAAAAATGTCTTAAGAGGTGTTAAAACCCACAGAGAAGTAGAAGTTCAGAAGTCATTGTGGTCTACAAGCTCACACACTGACATTTCTCAACTGGGCGCATATGTAGAAAACTGTTGTAGAGAGGAATGAAATGATTTATTCCCTTTGTGCACTGGTGATTGTACAGGAAGTCTGAAGCTTAAACTGTGAGAGAGGATGCTCACATGAACATGTACATGCCTAGAGGTTAGGGGAAAGAGAAGCTTCTTTCAAATTATTCCTGAACAAGACAAAGCCTATGTCTTTCTGATAACCTTCATTGCAGGATCCAAACAAAGACATGCTTGTTCTCCAGAAAAGAACACACTGGAGATGACAGCCTTAATTAGATGTATATTTTCTATCATATTTAATATGTAGACTATTAAAGAGCTCAAAGAAAATGTGTTAGGCCATTAATGTGGGAGCCTGAGTGAATCTGAAGCATTAGGCGAAGTGGGAACTGGGAGCCTCCATTCTGTATGTGAATATATGGAGCAAAAGAGAGAAAGACAGAAACCAGAGAAAAAAATTACTTGAGGAATGCAATGAAAGATCCATATACAGTTTTCTAAAGGAACAGTTTGCAATGATTGTAGGTGACATTGTTTATTTTACATGCAATTTTTCATTTCCAGTCCTTCAAACCACAATCTCTCAATTTCTTAAAACAAAAGGTATGTAAATTTTACATTGTTTTACTAACAGCTTTGTCTGTTTTCATGTAACATGGTGGGTGGGTTATGTTGCCACCAGTAAACTAATTGTGTTCTGTCTTGTCAAAGAGAGAGAATTTGTACATAAATGGAGTGCAGGCAATCTGGAAGCAACTAAGCTGTAAGGGTTATGCTTTGTAAGCTCAGGATCTGCATAGCATGAACTAAGAAGCTCACCATGGATGCCATGTTGTCAGATAGTGTCTTTGAGGGATTTTTTGCTAGGCACACTGAAATGTCCCTCTCGTAGGGGACAATAAGTCACTAAACTGTCTAGGCCCTTCTGCAAAGCAGCAGCAGAGAAAGCTAAAATTATACAAGTCAACTCTTGGGGTAAGGATTACTAAGAACTAGCTGTCACAAGACTTGCTATAATCATTGTCATTAGAGATTTCTGAGAGCAGCAGTAAAGTAAAACCTCTCTCAGGCATGACAAGGTACAGCTGATCTATTTTGTAACACATATTTTACCTTTTAGTATTGTTGACATCTGAAAGCGAATATTTTGACATCACCTTGTAATGCGCGTAAAAACCTGAGCATGTGATAAAGATCAACTGAAGTCATATATCCATTAAACTATTTTTAATGAAATAGTTTCACCTTAGAGAAAATTGCAGAACAAAATTCAAAACAAATTTGTTGTCAGTGTATTTGTATAGTCATCTTTTTATAGTCACATAATACCATAATCACTGTATTTAAGAATAATAAACAACCTCAGCTGCGTTCCCTGCAGTTGAATGGGTAAACAGAAGGTGAAACCCTTTTCAAACAGCAGCTAAGTCATCCTGTAATGAGGGAATTAGTGGGGCAAAAGCATTTGGGAAACGGACATTTCAGATAAACAACTTCTAGTTTAAATGGAGTTTAATCCATTAGTGGCCCATTTTGAATCCGAGTCCTTTTAATGCACTTACCAATTCTTTTGCTCTTCTGCAACATGTTTGTGAGGAGTAGAGAGCAAGTATTCTTGTCCCTTTCCATCAAGACCAGCATTTCATCTCACATGGAGAAGCTTTCTTAGAAGGACATTTACCTGAGGCCTCAGACAAGCACCAAAACAGACCTCCTAATAGATAGCTAATGCCAGGCCTTCTGCATTCCTCTGATGGCCATTAGCATGCTGGCACCATTTCACTTAAAGTTAGCATCTTTGTATCATAGCAACGCAAAAGAATGCTAAGCACAGAGAGTACAATGGTTTGGTTACAAAGAACAAGAGGAGAATTACTGAATTGCCTCTTATATTTGAATGATCTTTGTGCAAATTCACAAAGCAGGTTTTCCACATCAGATACATAAATAATATATTCTAGCAGTAAGGTATTCTAGCATTAAGCCAGTTCCTGGATGAGCAAAATGACCTCTTTTTGTCCTAAAATGTATGAATATATCACCTGCTCTTCAATCATGCAAGGAGAAACAAGTTCCACAATGTTATTTTGATGAGGGCAGGTCAGCTGGTTATTTTTAGCTTGAGCTAGCACATTTAGCAAACTCCCACAAGAGGAAACATTCTTTACCTGCAGCTGATTAACATTCAGAGCTGCACAACTCCATCCATTTAAGCATCAAAACAGCTATTTTAGTCTTACTTTTACAACCAAATAGCTGTTAAGTATTAGGGAAAATGTGCACTCAGAAGAAATGGCATAATGTTTCTGATCTCAAAAGCTAAGTGCAAATACTTATTACTAAAGTCTCTGACACTGGAGCAATAAGCACATAAATATTAGCAGAGCTACCCTCTGTCATTAATGGCTGTAGCTATTTAAACTCTCCTGGAGTAGGGAATGGGATTTTCGCTGTATGTTTTTCAGGTTTCTTTTAAATTTTGCATATCTACATGTATGCATTTTTAACAGAAACTCCCATTCAAGTTCAAACTCCCTTATTTAGCTGTAGTTAGGATGATATTTTAGGATAGGCAGGATTTCTTCTAATTGTGCTCCTTTACCTGGCTGCATAGGTTCACACACTGAAGAGTTTATCTTTCTCCCTGCTCATCTAACCAGACACAGGTACCCCAGGGGGAATGTCCTTTTAGCATCTGGAAAGGCTTGGAAGTGTGATCTACAGTTTAATATTAATGGCACACCTTAACAGAGTCATGTGGGGAATGTTCTCAGAAGGAGCCTTGCAAAAACTCCTGCTTGCTGTCATTTGCTGGATTTATTCCCACTGTAGGATGAGATTCTGTCTGAATTAGTAGATATAGACAAGGAATCATAAAAAAGAGAAGACAGGTAAAAAATTTTAATTACTATACTGCACAGGTGTAGCAATTGACTAAAAAGGTAAACATCAGTCAAATTTTTAAACAGTTCACTGTCTACCAGTAAAGAGAAGAACTTTATTTCCTTCAAAAGGAAGGCAACCTACTCAGAATTTATAAAATATCTTTCTTTTTTTTTTTTTCTATAAATTTTCCTTATAAATACTTGTTGAAAACATGACCATAAATTCCAAGTTTTTGAAAGCTGGCATGGAAGGGGTTCTGTCATTCACTTTGCAGTTGAAGATGCTGAGCACTGATTGCATTTATCAGAGAGTTATTGAGGTCCCAGTGTGCCATTTTCCATTGCCGTCCATTTTAAAGATTTCCTGAAATCTCCTGCCTCTGCGTGTCCACTTCCCTGTCAAAAATTCCCTGCCCTTTTTCCAAGTAATATTTACCAGTACTCTTTCTTTCTTCTTTTCCCCTCTTGTCAAGGTTTCTGCATGCGTTCTAGGTGGTTCTTTCCTACACTCACTCCTAGAGAAAGTACTTCTAGTCCTCCTCTTGTGCTAACATTTCTCTTTTCCAACTTCCCTTTACCATAATTTATTTTTTTAAGTCATTCAGGATGCTTTTATTTAAAAACTGCATAGTGCAGATAAATAGACAATGAAACTATTGTTTCTCTGGAAGTTGTTACTAGCTGGCAAAACCTAAGACATCCATCTGTCCTCAGTTACACTTGAAGCTGCTGGATATCTGACCATAGTGTCAGCTTCTAAATTTGCCCTGTATTTCTAATATTTTCTCCTCCAGCTTCCATTGACCCCAGTAGCCACTTCAAGGTAGATCTCAAAAGTTCTGTTGCATTATATACAACAGAGGAATAAGAGCATGTAGATAGGAGACTGGCTTTGCTATGCAAGAAACATCACTGAAACATGAGAATGTTGGAAAGTTCTTAACAGATAAAGGATATATAATCTGGGACATGTAAACACACACCCACACCCAAATCCCTAATTATTAGTTGCTCCAGCTAACTGAATCTGATTTATGGGCAGACATTAACTTTAAACAAATCTAAATGGAACAGTAGTAGTAATTTTGTATGCCCAGATAACTAATTTAGGTTGATGATTCATGCATTTGCTTGCTTCCTTAAATAAGTTTTCCATTGTTTAAGGATACTTTTAACAAAATGTACTGGTTGCCAGTATCTCAGTGTAAATGTGTAAAAGCTGATAGATATATGAATTGGTTCCAGTCCTTTAGGCATCTTCTGATGTCTTACTGAATGTGATGCAACATTCATGGATGTCGGACTGTCCTTTTCAGTTATTTAAGGAAATACATTTGACTAATAGCAATTATTAGTTTGTGAGACTTTTTCTTCCTGTTAATAAACTGGCTTTTTGGTGGCTGTCAGATTGTTTTATGACGTACTGTTTGAATTCAGCTGGAACTCAGCTTTAGGATGACTACCCAGTGTGGCTATCCTATCTGGAGTCAAACTGTTACTGATGCCTCTAGCCAAAAGACGAAGAATTTGCCATGTTCTTCCTCAGAAGTGCCATGGCAGCAAAGTACAAACATGCTAGGTGAGAAACACTTCTCTCCAACAGCGCAGCTGGCAAGGGCAAGCCAGGCAAGCATGACTAGATCTGGATCTGAGGATACCTGTTCTTTGCACGCAGTCTGGCTTCCATGTCCGTGCTACATCTATCACATATGAAAAAGTACCAGTTCTAGTACCAATGATCTCCAAAGCTCAGATTTTTGTTTCATTTTGTAAACATTCCTGTGAATAAAATTTGATTGCTGTTTAGGTTTTGGTAAATAAACACAGAAGAACAATGAATGCTGCCAAAATTAATTAATGCTGGTGGGGAGTGTTTGCTCTAGTAGTAGTGACTTTTAGTGCTCAGTGCTTCAAGAAAGCAACTAAGACACAAACTCTTAGTCACGGTAAGTGTTTGTGTAGCTATGAACACTCGGGGGAGTTAATTGGTTAGGCATTAGTTGCAGTTCCAACTACATAGACTATTAATGCCCAAGAGACAGATTTCATTTCCCTCATCCAGAATGTTCTTTCAAGCCAACAGCTCCTATCTCCATCCTGCAACAATGTTTATAGTTGCATTAGAATGACTATATGCACTGGGTTAAACTATATAATATCTATTCAAAGTAACAAAATGGCAAGCACTGGGACACTCTTCCTACTTTTTCGCCTTGGTTCCTGTTGTGATATGCAGCATAGCACCTCAAAACCAGCTTGACATTCAGAAATTTTCAGTGCTGTCAATATCTTGGTAGCAGTCCTTACAGTATTTCTGTTAAATTGCTACTCCTGTCCTCAAGCTAATCGTTCTTCTTTTAATCTGAAAAGTTCCAACTTCTGTCACTTGAAAGATACTGAAAAGAAAAAAGGAACAACAAAAAGTCTTTAAATCTGACTTGCAACCCCTAATGAGAAAAGAAAAAAATAAAAATCTGTCATCTCATTCAGAAGAAAAAAAATGCTAGTTTTTTTTAAGTGAAATAAATGCTTTCCCTAAACATGATCGCAGTTGACAAAATGCTGGATGTTTAGGTGGCAATTATAGCTCTTTCAGAGACTGTCAAATCTTGTCACAACACATGTTATAAATGAGGACAGATTTAGACATCCTTTCTGACAGTTATGTGTAGGATGTGGATGGTTGGCAGTTAAATTTCAAATGCAGGGAAATTTTCCTTCCAATAGATCTTTGCTTGTTTATTAAGAGGGAGTTACCGTGCACTGAATCTTGTATCTACCATGTGCAGCTTTTCGTCCTTACAGCTTTTGACATTTCACTTTTACTGTCTTTATGACAGCCATCTGAACATTGGTTTAGGTACAAAGTAACCTGCAGTGCTCTGGAGATGTATGAAATTTTTAAAGCTCTTGGTGTTTTCATACTGAGAATATAGTAGAATATGTGTCATATTATACATGGATGGATAGATAACAAGAAAGCAAATAAGAGACACTACAATGATGCTGACTGAAGGGAACAGTTTCATGATGCACAGAGAAAATAGGATAATGCACTAGCCCACACTCATCATGTGAGACATGCAAAATGTTGAGGAAGCATTAGTAATATTGACGTGCATCACAAAGCACAATTCATGTGACGATAAATTACTCAGGTGTCAGTAAAGGCCAAACCTGACATGGATTTCAAACTGTTTCTGATGTCAAATGGCATGGGGAGAGAGAAGAGGAATCATGCTGCTATGGGCAAGAGTCCTGGTCAAGTCAGAACATTTTGCATGCTCTGAGGGTGAGTGTGCTGGAGCAGCCTCAATATCCAATTTGATGACTTTTTGACTGCAACAGACTCAATTTGCTGACCAGTACAAGTGGTGACAAGCTTTGCATTCACCCTTTCTGCAAAGATAATGAAGAGCTGGGAAAGGGAGAGCCAGCATCTCTCAGTTACGTGATGTCCAGTGTATACTGCATTATATACAGCTAGTGGGGAGATGGGAGCTATAGCTCCTTTACCTCCTGTTATAAATTCTAATAATCTTTTCAAGCACCTGGAAGCATCTCCTCCTGGAAAAAACTTGTAGGAGGAAAAAAGATCAGTTTACCCATTTTGTTGTCCTTTCACACTTGAATATGGTACATTATAGGCTAACTGTTATGAATGATGGTGTATAAAACCCCAATGAATTGGGTAAGTGTAATGCTAACATTTCAGAGAGACAGTGAAGAAGAGATGTCATCTATGACATCAGGACCTTGTGACTTCTATTTAGCTGTAGTAGCAGTTTAGAGTTATTCACGTGCACACTGTTAAGCAGATATTTGAGTAGTTTGCTGGCCTGGGACCAAAGTGCTCATTGCGTTGGAGGACTGAGTCCATAAACTGGAACACTGTGGGCAGCTATACCTTTTGCAGAGCTGAAGTTTTTGTACTTTCTATTTTCATAAGAGTGACAGTGTTATGTAACTAGCAGAGAGATGAACTTGTGTTCATTCCTAAAGATCATAAAATATTCAGAAATATTTGTGAAATTCTATCTTAAGTAATAGTGCTTAAGCTCTTGAATCCTGAATGGGTAGCTCTCCTGTTTCTGTCTGGTTACAGACCATTCACTTAGCCCTAATGACATGCATCCAAATAAATGCTTGCTATTTCCCAAATGTGAAAACAAATGTACTGCTTCTATGCTCAAATACATCAGCATTTATTGCCTCATTTGGGAAAAAACCAGACATATTTGGTTCGTTTATACTCTACTCAAACGCTGTTTTGAGAACAGGGACTGGCATCTTGCATATCAGAGCTCTTAATGAACAAGGCTATATATTCCCAGGTATCTTCCCTTCTATTCACTTGTATGAAAAGATCTTAAGGGGTGAAAGATTACAGTATGTCTCAGAAATACGCAATTAATTTGCCAATAAGCTACTAAAATGTAACATACCAACAATTTTTTTATTTGTTCAGTTCCTTACTAAGCTGAGTTTTTTGTCTCTTCTTGACTTTGGAGGTTGCTTTACTATGTGTCAATAAATTCTACCTGGCAGTGTCTCTCCTTCTCAATCATTTAACCAAAGACATTTTGTTGGTAATGAAATATTACAAGAAGTTTGTCTATTTGAGAAGTATTTTTAAATTTAAGGGAATGTCATATTTGCATGTATGCATTCAAAATAAGGAGTAATCTTCACATTACTGGTTTATTAATAGGACTAGACTATCTAATTCTACAGCTTTAGATAGTAAATCAGATTGCAATTGAGCCTATCAGAAAATAAGAAGCACCAACTATTTCAGCCCTTTTTAGTGTCAGAAAACTCATCTTTAGGATTATATTTGAGATTTTTTCAGATTTGTTCTCCTATTTGTATACACATATTTCTAATTACAGGGGGGAAAAAAAGGAAAGATATCTTCTGTAATAATAAAATAAGCAACATATTCTCAGGTATTTGCAAGAGAGCCATTGACTGAACTTGAGAAGAACCAGCAGCATGAGGAATCACATTGGCCTCTGGCAAGCTCTACATAAATTGCATTGTGAAACCAGGGCAAAAATGATCTGATCTAAAGTTGCTGTGTCTCAGTGTCCGCTTCATCCTGTTGTGTTAAAATTGCAATTTTGGAAAGAGACAGTGAACACCTCAGGTGGGATCTGTCCCATCAAATTTTTGGCATCTACGTTGAATAAGAGTGGCTCTCTGGAGGCATTTCTCTCTACTGCCTGAACAGGGAGCTGAGGGTAGTGCACTTCTTGTGTGAAAGCAGGATGCCAGTACAGATTGCTGTTTGCAGGATGTATCTGTTGGAGGATGCTGATACGGTGTGATAGAAAGGTTTTTTGACATTCATTGAAGGAGGAAAGTCTTGATGCTGCAGACATGAAGGCTCTGTGACTCCTGTTGGCTTGGACAAGTACTGATGGTGCTGTGTACCTCATGTGATTTCAAGTTTAGCATGTCACCTTCCTCCTGCATGCTGAATGCCTGCTGTGAGGTGCTGAGCAACCTCAAACCTCATTAAACTCATTGGATAGAGCCCTGAGCTATCCCATGAGATGAAGTTGCACTATTTATACTCTGAGAACATATGCATACTGTACTATTAGTGCTAATATTTTTGTCAGAACACTTTTTTAAAGCAAAATGTGAGAACATTTGTGGGCAGCAATCACAAAACAGGGTTGACAGCTCCTTCCTTCTCTTACTCAGTCACAAACATTTTTCCTTTCAATAGATTATGAAATGTAAATGGAACTGGTCATTTTCAGAAACTAGTGTTATTTGGTTAATAATATATGAATACCAAAAGGTAGCTGACAAGGTTATCATCAAGTAGACACTGGTAACTGCAGGGTGCTTGCAGCCCTACTTAAACTGAAAGAGGAGCTATGCAGCCTGACAGTAATACCTGTGAATAGGGAATGCATGCTGCATTTGCAAAAGGGAGGGACAAGGAGGACTGAGATCCAATTTTCCATCACCACCTGCCCAGGACTTAAGTGTCAATTTTTACATCATCAGTAGCCTCCAATAACCATGGAAGTCAATCAGCAATAAGAAATAGATATTTTAATGTTACTATCAAATGCTATTACAAAACTATCCTATGTCTCTATAACTACCTTTAACAGTGGAGCAGCCATGACAATGGAATCTATCTTTAAGTCAATCAAGACAACAGAAACATCTACAGCACAGCTCATCAACCCTAGTTGGAAAACCCAAGACCACATCAATGATAACCTTTCCCAATAGCTAAGAACTCCACAGGAAAAGCTCTCCTTCCATAGCTGTCATGGTTCATACTACCCTAGAACTAAGCTATGTGATCTCAGATTTGAAAACAAGAAATAAGAAATTACAGGAAGGAATAATAGTGTCACCAAATTGTTTTGTCCCCCAGAAAATTACTTGCTCAGATACTCACATGGAGCTGTTTGTTGCACTTGATCATCAATGAATCACCATCAGGCCCAAGCTGCCTGCACCAATCTTATTCAATAGAGGCTCTCAGCAGTAATTTCTGCCTGTTCCCCATCACAACTGTCATCACTACAGAGCGTGGGATAATAACGAAAAAAAAAAAAAGATAAAGCAGAAAGCTGAAGCAAATCCTACCTGATGAATCACTGTAGTGAGAAAGATTTGTGTAATTTGAGGCTCACTCTTTCATTCAGAATCACATATTATCTGCTAATGCAGTTAATTGTAATAAGTGCATGACAAAACTAGATGCAGTTGTCCACCCGAACAAGCACAATCTGGTCAGGTCTAATGCCAGGGTGTTCCTCAGAAAGTTTCTCCTCTCAACTTAAACATAGCTTGTTTTTAAAAGAGTAGTTCAGCTAGGAACTAAAGAAATTCACCTCTTTACCTTCTAAAAATGACTATGAGCAACAAATAAGACACACCAAGTGCAAAGGTCGGGTATTTTATTTTTGTAATTATTAAGCACTTTTACAAAGACTAATGCATCTGGAATTTTGTAAGCTAGATATATTTATGATCTGTGGGCAGTTCTTGATATAGTTATGATCTATCCTTGTTTGGATAAAACCCATTTTCTATTCAGGGTAAGTGAAGGAATACTTTATTGTCTGCTAACTTAGTAATGACAAAGAATAGAAACTACCATCCAAACTGTGGATCAGCATGACAAGGCTGAGAAAGGTGTTCAGTCCTGTAAGCTGAGATTTGCACAATGAGGTGTGAATACAAATGCACTCCTTTGATGGAACTGTATGTTGTACGCCCAGAAGGAACAAGGACATCAGAAAATCAAGGAGACTGCAAGAAAATACTGGGAATATATAAACAGGGTATGGAGTGACAGAACTTGTAGCTCAGCTTGGACATGACTCTGGATAAGATAATTGCTGGAGTCTATGGTCAGATGACTTTGGGAAAGACACCTGGTTCAGAATGAGCAAAGAACAAGGTCAGAGCTCAGAGCAGAGTTAGGGTCACTTGCATCAGTATAACGGGACATACCAACATCTCAAACACAAAGTTTAGAAAATTTGACACCTTACCAACAGAAAAAAAAGGGAAAGGAGGGTTTGGACAACAGTCAGAGGATTTTAGGATCAGGACAGAAGAGGATTCAGGATCAAAAGTGAAGGACAGTTTAGGAAAAGCAGGGAGAGGGCTCAGTTTCAGTTCCAGTTAGTCCAAAGCTAACAGGAAATCTTTCAACAGGCACTCAAGCCTTGTACTTAGATCCCCTTTATATATTGCAATTTCTGCACAGTTCACCACAGCACGAGGGGGCACTTAAAGCCTCTGTTGCATGTGAGTGAAAGAACCACTTTTGGGGGCACAGTGCTGCTGCAGAATGGTTTGTGCGTAGGCTTGGCATTATGAGCAAGCAGCCCAGTCTGGACGCTCACTTCATGACTTACTGTGTTCAAGGAAACAAGGTTTGTTTGTGTTCTCTGTATACAAATAGGTCAGGATCAAAAATCACTTGACTCTATCATGTTTCTGAGAAATAGCCCACAAATTTCCAAATATTGGCTAACCACTGGCACTAAAAAAAAGGATTAATGACATGTTTAATTTTAACCACCTGAATAGTCCTATAAAATGTAGGTATGCATACACATTCCTGAAAGCCCAAGCACTGAAAGAACTAATCACACATGAAAGTATCTCCAGTGTACAGGAAATATATTTTCATATGACATTTAAGTATATATAAAAATATTCTTTTTTTAATATTAGCATAAAAATCTCTATTATCTTTATAACATTGGCATCTGTGCTGATGTATTTAGATTGCTCACTTCTGTAGCAGTTAAGTGGTTATTTACAAATTGTGTAAAACTGCCTGATCAGCTAAACTGTTGATCTTTCTTCAAGAAAAAAGCAAATACTTTCTGTAAACAAAATTAACAATTTTGTTGTTTTTCTTACAGAAGACAAATCTTAACATTTTAGAGAAGGACTGAATGCAAACATTCTTAGTAAAATACAAATAATTGCAACAGCAGATACTCTTGTAAACATTAATACACATATAAAAATACACAGAGATTTGCACAGTAGTTAGAGGGGCCACTTTTGTTAGGAACATGGTGTGTGAACGAGCTGTGCAACAGTCTATTTATAAGTCTTAATTCCATTTAAAAAAATCTGGAGCATTGGAAGGATCTAGCTCTATAAGGTGACAGATGAGAAGCAGCGAATATTTATTTCTACAGAGGTGTACAGCATGACTTAAACTTCTCTGAACTTTGAAGACAAAAAGCAGAGCTATGAGTTCCCATTGCAAACTGTACAGGAACTTAAGGAACAGACATCAGCTAAGTTTTGGGGTGTTTATTCACCTTAGTCAGCAAGTAAGTGGCTTCCTCCCTGAACTTCAAGATGAATTTAACAATAATTTCTGTGAAGTACACCTTGTCAGTCTGCTCTGGATGTAACTAGAAGCACAGGTGTATTGTAAAATTATACCCAAGAAGAATAATTGAAGCCTCTTGAGTGCCAGAGATAATGAAAAGGATCTGCTGCCTGGCAGTCAAGGAATAGAAATGCATCGAAACGTACTGATCATTTCAGCAAAGAGCTGTCATATAACATCAACTAATGGGGCAGACTTAGCTTTTATTCATTCCTCAATGTTTTTTAAGGACAAGTGTAACTTCCATCTTATTCAGATCCACAAGTTAACAACCACATGTACACTGGAAGTACAGTTTGGTTTTGTTAAATGTTAAGGGTTTTTTTTCTGTTCATCTTGATGGGTTTCACTTTTTGGGAAACAATTGTTTATGAACCAGATTGGAAAAAGTCACAGTTGAGTATCATCTTTATTTTAATGGTCACACAGTACAGAACATCCTACACATTTCCTTTTGGTATCGTAGTGAGGGAATTGCTCACTGCTTGATGAATCTTAAGTACTGCTTGATGAGCTGTTATTCCTCAGTGCCTTTTTAAAACCTGAGGTAGTTTCCAGTGAAGGCCTGGAACCTCTGAAAACTCTTTTTCTGCAATATTAATTATATTAATATGTGTCAGAGCAAAAATGGTTTTCTGAATGCCACAGAGTTTTTTGTGTATTAGTTTTTTTCAGTGTTTTCAATATTTTCAATGCTTCTATTTGATTTTGGGGGAAAAAAAAATAGAGCTTGTTTTTTCTCCTAGTGCCTTCAGTAGGCTCTACCTTAAGTAAGGAATCATGAGGAAAACAGAATTTCTGTTCCAGTGTGGTTTGCCAAGCCTTTCATGGCCCTCTCAAAAATGACCATACTGATCTTCTGTGAGATAAATATGCAAGAGTTTTCCATTCAAAGATCCAGTTTTATAAATAAGAGTGCATGCGAAGGGCATAATAGCCCTAATGATCAGCACACACCAATTCACAATCTGACAGAGCAGCAAGGAAGATGCTGCAAGCTACATGTCTCTTTTCAGGGATAAAAATGTTTTAAGGATTTTGGCACATCACATCAGGTTTTATAAATTAAACTTATAAATTATAATGCAGGCATACCACATTCTTTTCTCACCCCTGTGACTTTCAGTAAATGTTTGTAATAACTCAGAAAGACAGTGATAAAATGGGGAATGCTACATTTGAAAGAAGAGATACACATACTCCAGTAAATCAGTCAAGTCTATAAATCACTTTTCGGTCAGTAGGATTAGGAGTAGATAATGTAGTAATGGAATAGCAACAGTAGATCTAGCAAAAGCAAGGTAAAGGCTGCCTGAATATTGCCACCATGCACCACTTCATTCTTTTTTTTAGCACCGAGAGGAAATGATTAGAGCAATCATAGCAGTAACCAAAACATGGAGGTGTCTCAGAGATGCCTGCTATTTTCCAGTATAAATTCAGGAGTTCCCAACATAGCATTGTAATAGTGAGTTGACTTTTAGAATATAATTATAATGCCAGTGCTTCCTTTGAGTACACAGAGGACAAAAGCGCATAATGCAACAGAAGAATCTATCAGTTTGAAGTGTATTGATCTGTCAGAGAAACTGCTGTGTGATTTCATTAGCCAGTTTGGACTTAGATCTGTCACATGGCACAACATGACTTAACGCCTAGCAATACCACTGAAACCAGTTCCCAAACTAAAGCACAAACCAAAACAAACTAATGAGATTCCTCTCCTAGTTGAAACATACACAGACACCATTTTATTTCTAATTTTGAGAAGTAAGATTTATTTTAAGGGTCATGAAACCCACTGCTTATCACAAATGAGTTTTAATCTATTGTATCCCTTGAGCAATCAATGACATTCAGGCCCAAATTCCAAAGCTCTTTCTTTAGCCACCAGCTTTACATTTTAGTCCTTACTTTTAGTTCTTTACCACTCTTGGAAACAACAATTTAAAACATTTGTTTCAGAAAAACTAACATCTGAAAACAATAAAGTGGAAAGATTAAGTATAATCAATCTTCAAAAAACAAAAAGTGAAACACAGCATGACACTTCTACAGTAATATGTGTACTATATATAAATACAAATGCAATTTCCAAAGCCTTTAGGTAGAACATAGCTAACCACTTTTTTGATTGCTTAGATTTCAAGACAACTGCTTTGAGGCAAACCTTTATCTGGAAGGAGAGAAATAAAACGAGACACTCTCTTCTCTCCTACATAATGAAGGAATCTATCCATAAATTTAGATTAGAAATAAATGTGGTTGAGGCAGATTCCATAGGCTGAAGTGCTTCATATGACATATAAAACAGTATTACAAAAAGGGAATTTTGGAGACTCATAATCATTACCAAAGAGACAAAATGTGGGTTCATAAAGATGGCCACCCTCTAGTTTAAAGACACTAAGAAGCAACAAGCTGATAAAAAGACCACGAGGTTAAAGCAGCGCTAGGGAAATATGGTCATCTCAGGATGTGACAGCCCGAGGGGACAGCAACACCTACCACAGGAAGACCATACACCACCTTGTACACTTGCTCCTTGTGGCCAATGCCAGATACGCCGCGGAACCCCCGGCGGGGGCTGCCCCAGACACCTGTCCGTACTGCACCCCGCCGCGCCTCCCTGGTCTCTCCTCGGGGGCCGCACGGCCAGGCCCAGCACAACTCTCCCTTTGCCAACAAGGGAGACAGGTAAGAGGCAGGTGCATCCAGTTCCCTGAGGGCTGAGAGAGGTTACCAGTAGAAAGAGTGGCAAGGGGCGATAAATAACTAAGCGGCTCCTCCGCAACCAGCCGCCCGCCAGTCCTCGCGGGGGAGGCGGCGAAAGCCCCACGAGGCCTAGTCCCGGCCCAGCAGGGGCGGTATGGGGGCCCTGCCTTCCCAGGCCCGCGGCGAAGCCCTTTCGGCCGCACTCCGGCGGCTATAAGCGCTCTCAGAACCCCGAGGCCGATATAGTAGTAGGCGAGTATCTGGGAACAGCGATTGCCATCCCCCTCTACGGGCCGCACCCTCTGACCGCCGCTGCGGCCGCAGCGATGCCTGACCCCACCCGCCCTGGACAGCCGGGCCCAAGAAACCGCAGTCCCTTGTGTTTCGTGCCCGAAACGCCTCCCGGGGAGCCTCTGTGCCCGAACGAGGCGCCGCTCGGCACTGTCCCCAGCCCGGCCCGCCCGGCCCCCAGCGGCCGCAGCGGGGAGCGCGGCGCAGCCCGGCGGCCTCCCCCCGTCACCCCTCCCGCCGAGCTGAGCGGCTATTTTTAGTAAATCCTCCTCGCGTCGCCACGGGCTGCGATCACAGCGCTCAGCCCCTCGCCAGCTGCCGCCGCCCCGCCCCGCCCGCCGCCGCGCAGGGCTCAGGCTCGTCCCGCCGTCGGCTCTGCCGCCCGCTGGTGCTATGGCCACCTAGTCCCCGTGGCTGCCACTGCAACTTTTCCTCCTTGCTTTGCGCCTTTCCCCGCCACGCCGGTGGAAGATGGCAGTTGGGGGAAGGACTGGAAGTTGCAGCCCGCGAGCGAAGAGATAAGGCAAAGGAGCGGGAAGGTGAGTGGCACCGGTCGGCTGCCGCTCTGTTCTGCCCGGCTGTGGCCGGCAGCGAGCGCGGGGCCCTGAGGACTGGCTGGTCCCTCTGTTTGGCCCTTGTCCACCATTTTTTGGGAGCTTTAGGAAGGTTTCGGGAAGTTGGGCCGTGTCAGGGCGGGCAAGGTGGTGGCGGCAAGTTTTGCTTCGCGGCAGCGTAAGTGGAAGAGGAGTTTTCTGTGCGTCTGCCCTGCCTGGTGTATGTGTGCTTTGCGTAGTCCTTTGCGACCCCCTCCTCCTGTGGGGTCGGGGCCGTGTCGGGAAGTGCAGGGGGCACCTATGGCAGCTCGGGCGGTGGCTGGAGCCTTAGCGGGCGGAGAGGAGGGGGCGAGCTGCTCACGATCGGTGGGTAGCGGGGAGCTGCGGGAGGGCGTCGGGAGGAGTTGCCCCAGTAGGGGCCGAACAGGTGGGAGCAGGAGCGGGGGCGGGCGGTGAGGAGAGGAGCTTCCCTCAGGCACCGCCGCCGGAGGTGCCTGGAGCAGGCGGTGACTGAGGGCAGGTACGGATGCATTCCGTCCCGGCTGCGCGGCCAGAGTTGCGTGCAACTCTATTTTCGGTGGCAAAGCCGTGTATGCATCCCGGCAAGGCATCTTCCAGGTTAGCAACGCTGGGCGTCGGATGGGTGGTTTCCAGTAAGGATACAGTTGTTTTGACTCGCCTAAAATGTCTGAATTTTCATCTTAAACGGATTGTAATAGCAGTCAGTAATCATTCGTGCTGCTTACGGTGTTAACAGAAAAAAGGCAAGTATTACTTGTAATGCACAAAATGCATATTCATACTTGAAAGATTTACACTGAGCTCATGGCAGTTTGTGTTTTTAAGTTGTTCCGAAGAAGTCCAAAAAAACAAACTGTGTGAGAATTTAAGAGGGGGGAAAATGTTTAAAACAAGCTGAACAGTGAGAAAGAAGTAGCAAAGCAAAATGTGGAGACCTTTTGACATATGAAAATGCATGAATGTTCTTTTCTGATGCAAAAGCTGTTCAGAATCTCTGCCACAAACAACACAGAACAAGCACCGACATAGAAACCGAGGAATTTTTATAGTACTTGTCTTTCAGTGATGTCAGCTTTAGTTCCTTGGTATTTTGTTTTCTGTGACAGAAGAATAGTTTTGTGACAGTTATTCAGGATTTAATTTGCAAGCTCACAAAGGCCTGTAAGCTCTTTTGAGAACTCATGAACAAAAAAGGAAGGTATTTCACATTAAGGTTTTTGAGATGCCCTCTCTTATCTGCCCTCTTTCATCTCTTCTCCCCCTTTCCCTCCCTTCTCCCCCTCCCCCCCAGAATAGCTTCCCTGTGCCTATTAAAGGTATTTAAAACTCTCCTTTTATGAAATGTTTCTGAATTTTCTGTCATGTCCAATGCATTCCTGTATCAGTGACCCCAGCCCACATATATTTTGTACCCAGAATGCTTACTTCGTTAGAGTGAAACACAGGCTTATTCTCTGTCATAATAGCAGAGTGGTCTTGGAAGGCAGTTTCATCCCTTTGTACACTTAAGTTACATCATTATTTGTATAAAATAGATCTCAACTATATATAGCTTTCCACTGTGAATGATGCAAACCATACACAATTTTAATGCACCTTTTTCTTTACAATGGCAGAGATTTGATCAAAAACATTGGGAAAAAGCATGTTATGGCCCCAGAGAAAAGCTGCAGTTAGTCATATTACTTACCACAAGTGCCAGCTTCTTCATATAAATATTGAAATAGCTCTCTTATTTAAAAATCTCATTTTAAGTTCAGAGTTTTGAAAAAAACATGCCATTATACTTGTTGGTGACCAAATTGCTGCAAGTGCAGTACCATAGTTAGTTACGTCTACTCAAAACACTGCTTTTGGTGTCAGATTTCCTAGTATTTTGGTATCAAAGTCTAGTAAATGTGTAGTACACCCAAATATTTTCAACCTGACATTAAACTGACAGTTCTGAAAACAGCGGTATTTGGTTTTCCATTAACTTGCCTTTCCACAAATGAGCAGTCTACAGGGTGAAACAGGAATAGTAGTTTGTAAGCTGTTATATGTCTTCTGTTTACCACCAACTTCTTATGCCCAGAGCAGTGTAAGAACAAAGTGAAATAGTGTCTTCGCTACTGACAGTCCTGGTACATGCTTCATTTGGTGCTGTTGTTCGTATTAGAGGTTTTTTTGGGGGAAAAAAAGGTAGTATTGTGTTTGAGTGGCATATCTATTTTCTAAGTTCTTAATAGAAGATAACAGTAAGAAGAAAGTCAGTTATAAAAAACATATACTTTCTAAAAAGCATTTAAAGTGGAAAATACTTTTTCTGTTGTTCCTCTCACTACCTGAGATAGTCCCATACAAATTGCTGTTAAAAATGTGTGATTTGCATACTGAAAGTATTGATCACGTTTATGTTTACTCATCATGAAAATGCTGTGTATCTTGATTTGAGTTGCCATCAATACTGGGGGTGACTAGATGTAGTTGGAGTAGTTAGTTTCTTAGCATTCAGCTGATGTTTAGTAGGCGAAATATAGGTTGGAAAATAATCAAATCCTGTTGTGTGTGTACAGCTATAACAAATGAAAAATGACAAAAAAGTTGGGATGTAGCTGAGTCTTCTCCAAAATGGTAAATTAAGCATGTATCTACCAGACTACATGTATTATTGTTATTGTATTCATCATTATTCACACCAGCTAATTTATAAGCTTCTTAGGGTATGTGTATACAGACTTTAATAGAAAGGACTTCTGGTTTATGGTGTGGTCATAGTCGAATCATGTAGCTGAGAAAGCTTAGTATATCTCAGGAGTGAGAGTTTATTCCGTTTTACAGAAGAGAGGCTTGGGCAAGATTTGCTGAGGATTATATGCTGTGTCCTGTCTGGGTTTACATGAAAATAACTTCCATAGAAATTCAGGTTCAAAGAATGAGTATTTATCAGTTTTCCAGGCTCTTCAGGAGGATGTAAGATGTTCTTCTCATTGCTGCATTTAAGTAAGAAGGTACATACTATATTTGATGAGTTAAATTGAAGATAACTCTCATGTAAAGACAGAACATTGGACTATTCCATGATAAAATATGTTTGTCATGCTTCAAGGTTTCAGTAATGATTTCCAGCAAACATCACCAGAATGGTAGTCGGTGCCCATAAAACTCTCATTAGCACCTTGTCCAAGGGTGGTAATGCTTCATCTCCTATTTAAAAAGCTTGACTGATGTGTCCTAAGATGTACTCAGGTCAAACTGGAAGTTTAATTTCCTGTTACTTTTTGTAATGCTCATAATTACACTAAATCACAGAAGCATTCAAATTGGAAAGGAGGTCAGTAGCCAACCTCTTGGTCAAAGCAGAGTCAACATAAAATTCAAACCATGTTGTCTAGGAATTTGTCCAATTCTGCCTGGAAAATCTCCAAGAATAGAGATTCCACAACCTCTCTGGACAGTTAAGACCCAATATTTAATTATCCTCATAAATTTTCTTCTTTATGTTGAGTCATAACCTCGTAGTTTCAATTCATGACTGTTGTCTCTTGTTCCTGTGCCATGCATATTAGCGAAGAGCCTGACTCCATCCTGTTGGTAACCTCATAGGTGTTGGCAGGCTAATGTTAGGTCCTTGCTAAAGCCATCTGTTTATCTTCAAGCTGAACAAGCTTGGCTCTCTCAGCTTCTCCTCACAGGGCAAGTGCTCCAGCCCCTGACTCCCTTGATGAACCAAGGAGGAGGCACCTTTCATTCACTTGGAGCACCAAAACTGGATGCCTTACCACAGATATGGTCTAGTGCTTGAGTAAAATGGAACCCTGAAACTTCATCTTGGTAAATCTACCAAGCAGTAAATAGCACAAGATTCAGAAAATCCATGAATAAGGCATTGAGCAGAACTAGACTGTCTTGACACCATAAAATTAAAAAAAGCTATTATGTGCTTTTAAGAATTTATTACTGCAGCTTACATAGAAACACACTGTAATAAACAGTTCTTATCAAAAAAGTTCTTGAACCATTTTTTTTTTTGAGTAGGGAAGTAATACGCCTAATCTATACTGTGATACTGTGACATTGGAATTTTATTTTAAAACACTTCATGTGCATTAAAATATCTTTTTTATAGAAGCATATGAAGAAAATGACATGATACAGATACTCTGTATGTCTGGACTTTGAATTATACAAAACTCTAATTATTCATGTTTTTGACAGTTATCATTAAGTCTCCAGGGTTCCTAACTATTGAACTGAAACCTGCTTTAACAATGGTGGGTGAACTGCAGGGGTGAGTATAAGATTTCCAAGGGAAAAAAAACCTGAAACATTAAATTACAAATCAAAAATAAGCAGTGTGCATGTAGTAACTGCTTAGTGTGTAAATAAGTTATTGGCATTTTACCTGGTTTATAGATAGACAGCTATTTAATTGGTCATATTCACCTTAAAATTAGAGGAATATGCCGACAGTATACAATACATACAATTACCACTTTAATGTTTCAGTTTTGTGCCAGCTTTGATTAATAAGCCATCCTATTATGAAGACAGGCTGAGGGAGCTGGGATTGTTCAGCCTGGAGAAGACTTCAGGGGGACCTACTAGTGACTTTCCAGTACCTAAAGGAACTTAAAAGAAGGCTGGAGAGGGCCTGTTTACAAAGGCCTGTAGTGAAAGGACAAGGGGCAATGGTTTTAAGTTGGAAAAGAGTAGATTTAGACTGGATATTGGGAAAAAGTTTCTCACCACGAGGGTGATGGAACACTGGAACAGGTTGCCCAGGGAGGTGGTTGGGGCTCCATCCCTGGAGGCATTCAAGGTGAGGCTTGACAGGGCTCTGGGCAACCTCATCTGGTTGGGGATGTCCCTTCCCACTGCAGGGGGGTTGGACTAGATGACCTCCAGAGGTCCCTTCCAACCCAAACCATTCTAGGATTCTATTAATCAAGTGGAATTTGATATTTCATATTGGAGTTGAAACTGTTCTAGTTGAGATATAAACAGTTACTCTGTATATTCTTTGAAACATTATAAATCGGAAGAGCAGTGAGTTGAAATAGAAAATAATATTCAGTAGTTAGCTATTGATCATAAAGAGTCATAAAGTCATAACTCATAAAGAGCTAGCAGATCATAAAGAGTCTTCTGATGTGGGTTAGGCCTACCCTGCTGACCTCCATCCACACCAGGAATCTAGCTGGAGGTTGCCATAGGATTGTTTTTTGTCTCAGTGTACTCAGTTTTCCTTCCATAAGAATCAGAGTAAGTAGGGAGCAGCAAGGAACAGAAGTTCAATCTCAGCAACAGAGTGAAGACATGGTCAAGATGCAATCCTATGGCAATCAGGGCCACAGAGCTGACAAGAGTGAGTAGCTTGGAGGGGAATCGAAATCAAGATAGAACATAGAACAGTTACAGCTGGAAGAGACCCTGGAGATCATCAAGTCCAGCCCTATCAACTTATTAAATGATGCCCCCCAATGCAACATCTACCTGTCTTAAACACCTCCAGGGATGGTGACTCAGCCACCTCCCTCGGCAGGCTGTTCCAATGGCTGACAACCCCTTCAGTAAAGAAATTCCTCCTAATGTCTAGCCTGAACCTCCCCTGGCGCAATTTACATCCATTTCCCCTCGTCCTATCACTCTCCACTAGGGAGAACAGACCAGTCCCTGCCTCTCTACAACCTCCCTTCAGGTAGTTATAGAGAGTGATGAGGTCTCCCCTCAACCTTCTCTTTTCCAGGCTAAACAGTCCCAGATCCCTCAGTCTTTCCTCATCAGGCTTATGTTCTAAGCCCTTTACCAGCTTGGTAGCCTCTGTACCCTCTCCAGCACCTCAATGTCCCTCTTGGAGTGAGGCGCCCAAAACTGGACACAGTACCCGAGGTGAGGCCTCACCAAAGCTGAGTAAAGGGGCATGATCACCTCCCTGCTCCTGCTGACAACACTGTTCCTGATACAGGCCAAGATATGAGTCAGAGAAAGGTATTCTCATTTATAAATGATATATCTAGGCTTAATTTATGGATACTGTCTGTACTCACAGCCTAGCAATCCATTCCTCTTGCATGAGTGCATTCCTTGCTTGAAGGTGGATGATTTGCGCTGAACACAGAGCACTGTTGAACATAATGTAACAAAGAAAATCTGTGTAAAACTTTATGGAGGTACTAGTTCTCCTATTTCAAACATATTAGACTCTTATGAAGATCTGTGAATGAAGTAAGCATAAAGAGAATATACATCTGCTCTCAGTAAATCGAGGTTTCTTCCACAAAGTCTTGTGGAAGGATGTGAAGTATTTGTATTTATTATATGCTATTATATACACCTTGTACACCTTGTGTCCCACTCCATTTCCTGAAAGAAAGAAGTTGAGTCCTGATCTGAAGATTTTGTACAATGTTATCTTTTAATAATTTGGAACAAAAGTGTTCAGAGCTTCCCTTTGGAAAACGAAGTTAGTAAGTGTGGGTTTTTTTTTTTTTTGTCAAGAAGATTACATCAGAAACTGGTGAAAAAGATACAGGATTCATGTGATTAATGGGTGTGTAACCCTAGGTTTTTACTGCATTGCAGTGAGATATGACAGGAGCAATAGTAGCTTACTAAAGTGATGAGACTTTCTAAGAGCTGATCAGCCATTCTTTTTCCTTGTGCTAATACGTCATTGACACTGTTTCAGATTATGAAGAAAGTGCAGATTTCAAAAGAAGATAAGAATGAGCATCTTCTAAAAATTTGCTGAGGATACTGATAATAAAAGTGTTAGGACCTTGAATGGAAGGTTAAGGGTTTTACTTACCTATGAGGAGTTTTGCTGTTGACTAAAATGAGGTCACCTTTGCACATGAAGTTTTCACCTCTTGATGGTCTATTTGTATTGTGAGAACCAGGTAAGATTACAAGGAGAGCTCGTGAAAGCCCAGTTCAAGGTTCAGATCTACTGAAGACAAGCACTGTGAAAGACTGTAGTACAGTATTTCCCAGCCAGGAGCAGAAATGGCAGGGAGCATGGGAGTTGGGATTGCAGCTAGCACAATTAAGTGTTCATTTAGTCATTAGGGCAACCCAGAGAGGCTGATACAATTTAGACAGACCATCAGAATAGTGGAGGAGATACAAAAGTATGTCAAAAATAATTCTTGATGATTCTTCTTTGCCATCTTTTGTCAGTTACTTATAAATAATTTCAACAGATTTTGGTATGCACTCTAGGTACATTTTTCCCTACATCAGAGTATCTGCATGCTTCTGTCCTCTCCATTGCTAGTTTTCTTTAGTGATGCCTAAATAAAAGTTTGTGGCTTCTTCAGTCTGTTTTGATTACATACAAACAGAGTGTGCTGGTATGTGTTGGAGATTTTTTATTTGAGTCTCTAGCAAATTTTTTTCTCTAGGCCACAAAGTAGCAACAGAGCAGCTTCTACAGTTTCACTGCAGTTTTTGGGGAGAGTCTGTATACATTGCATCTGAGATGTGTGCTAATTGACTTTGTTGTGACAAAGCCGAGTGTCATTTCTGACCCTGCGTCCCATTTGCTGAGAACGGTCATGCATACTTTTGTAGAAAGCTTCTGGGAACTTTCTTGCTGATGAAATCTGTATGCATCATTTCTCACTCCTTTGTTTCTGTGAAGTGTTTGTATTGCTGTCTTTGTAAGAAGAGTCTGGGAGAGAGGACAGGAGACACAACTGAGAGTCTGTTTTTTTCATGTGACATTTGGACCATAACTTAGGTTTTATGCATAGAAATGTCAGAAAGCTCAAAATACTCTTTGTAGAGATAGTGAAACAACATAATAAATCCATTATCATGTTAAGAAGATACATATTCCTTGCAGTGATTTCAGTCTGAGTACTTCAGGAGAGAGAATGAAAAGGCATATTTTTCATATTTTAAGGTCACAGATATATAATAAAATCAAATGAAAAGTAAGCTAGTTTAAAAAGTAATTGAAAATTCTGCCAGCTTACTCTGATGGAGGGCAGTTTTGTTGCATGAAATGTGTTAATTATGTGATACATAAACTAAAGTATTTCTGTTGAAGTATTGCTGCTTTTTCAGGTCCCTATTGCTGTGGAAGATATACAGTGATTTTATGTTACTCTTTTGCAAAAGAAGAACACTACATAGCTTCCTGCTCCAGATATGTTAAGATTATTGAAAGACCAAAATCTGTCATTTATGGTGTATAGTTACATTCTAAAGTAAATGGGAGCTGCATAGATTGTGAAGGCCAGAACTGGGGTCTAATATATATGTATATATATCTTGTTTTGATCCTATTTGGTTGTTTTTCTTCTTTTTTTTTTTAAAAGTCATACATTGGCAAGGGATGCGGAGTCTGTGCTCAGCACACACAAATCAAAGCAAAGGCAATGACTCTTCATCCTTAAAGCAGTTACTGAACATCAGTACAATGATCTGTACAGATTTTCATATGCAGGCTATTACTCCCGTATATGCAGACTTTTCCCATTAATGCTGTTGCTTCATTTAGGCAAAGTAATAATTAACTATACTGATATACACAGAGCTGATATTACTGACACATTTCAAGGTAAATAAAATGAGAATCTGACTTGCATCAGGTTGAAAATATGTTAGCTAGCAATTCAGTTTAATTATACTGAATTAACTCTAATTGCATATCGCCATCCAGTCCCCAGAAATTTAATAGCAATTGGATTCTTATACTTCGGGTGATTTTTAAAAATCTGAAGCATTATGTAAATTCTGTGGAACTTTTCCCATAAAATCTAGGTGTATGGAAAAAATAAACACTGTTTAAATAAAATTACCCATTTTCGTAATGAAGCTTTTGTCTGAAACTACTAATAAAAACATAGGATTAATGTGAATAATTTATTTTAGGCATTCTTAAGCATGCAAGATGCTAACAATATTGTGCAGCAATCCAGTCCATTTTCAACTTTCATCTTTTGACTTCTGTACTACACCATATCCCATGGAGATGGGTCTAGAGTCGAGGAATATCGCAAGGTGTCTCTGTGCATTGTCTCTTCTCAAACCTATCATAGACTAGCTGGTTAAAACAATGATAAGAAGTAGCATGTTGCCCAGGGCAAGCAGCTGGCTGATATATTGGCCTAGTGGCTATGTAGTCATGGGTAATCACAATGGTATTATGTATATACAGTAAAGGGCATGCACTGAGACAATATTGACACATTCTGTACTGGTACAACATCTTCTTAAATGTGACGGTGCTTCCCCTTGTGAGTAAGGATGGGTTTTTTCCTATATTTTTCCCCACAACTTTTTCCCAGTCTCTATGGAAGCTTGAGTTCCAGTCTGTCTCATGGCTCTAAAAAGAAAGGTATCAACCATAGACAACCAGTATGACCTATTTTTTTTTCTTCTTCCTGGCCTGAACAATGCAGAATTTTTTTATTATAGGCCTTGTAGTGACTCAGAATCAAGAGGGACAACTTGTCATGGGAGGAAAAGGAAAAAGAAGAGCCCATTTTTTCCTGAGACGCCATGCTCAGCATCCAAATCACAGAAACTCTCTGGATAATGAGTGGATTCTTCCAAGTCACAAGACTTGCAACAGCCACCATTCAGCAATCCCTGGAACTTCTAATGCTTCTTGTCCAGCTTTCATGAAACTCTAGCTATAAGCCAGGAGAACGTCTAGGAGAATGTCTGCATGTAGCCAACCTTTTTATGGCAGGAAGGAGATGACAGCCAAAGCAACACAGGCTTGACAGGCTGAAAACAGTGAAGCTTGAGCAGCATCCGACCATTGTTTAGTGTACAAGTGATTACTAGCTCATAGCACACAATTCTGGACAAGCCATGTGCAAAACTTGGAGACAGTAGAGAGGCACGAGTGCCTTCTCAAGTGTCTTCAGTACTTAGTGCTCCAAGCCTAACTGGACATATCAGTGGAATGTGCTGAAGCAGTGAGTGTGTGCTCCTAGCATTGACAGTTAGCATTTCTGGCCAGGTCCCACCTATGTTATGCATTCAAAACCAGCTTAGGTTTATTATTTATTCCTTAAGTCTCTGGTTCCCCAGGTCAGTAACTTCCCACATGATTCTGATCCTTTGCATGCTCATGACTAGGAGAATAGATCTAAACAATTTTTGGTGTGTTTAAGATACAGGGAATTGAGCAGGTTTCTGGAGACAGTAGTTGAAGTGTTTGGCTTTGGAGGCTGTGAAATACATCCTAGATGAGATCTAGAGGAAAAAAATGGTTCAAAGCAACTTGGTAATGCACCCTCTTTATTTTCTGTGTTTCTAGATTGAGCTGAGAAAGTGGTCAAGCCGCTCGATTCAAGTCCCTCTCCTTCAGGCTGGAGTGGACACTTGAAACTAGCATGTTCTGTCTTTATTTATGGTGACTCTGCTTCACTTGATGATCTGTCCCAGTCATATCCAGGAGAGAGCTGATATAGCAATGCTACAAGTGGGACAGCTGTGTTTGGTCTGAAATCAAGCCTGGAGGTCCTGCTGTGTAAGAAGTTTTCCTGTTTTGCATTCTTAAGTAGTTAAGTGTCTGCTGAGCAGCAGGCAGGCAGTCCCAGTACAGAACAAGAATGCTGGTGGAACTGGAGTCTCTAGTGCTGTACTCAAGAGGTCACAGTGGTGCTTAGATGCAGGGCTTTGTCACCTGTCTTGCATAATGGAGTTAAGTCCTTGTTTCCCTCTTGTTCTACAGCTGAGGGATGGTGGTATGTTGTGTGTCCTCCTCCTGTCACGACATGGGTGGTAACATAGCTCTGAATTCTCCCAATTCTGGGCACTGGCAGCTGGGTAGGATATATACTCTGTGACATCTGGCTTTCATTTCTGAATCAGATTAAGTGACCTGTACATGTATCTGGCCTAGAACTTTGGCTTCTTTGAGGTAATTTTCATGTAATAGCAAGTTTTGGGATGGTGAGTGGGAAGGGAAATTCTGATGTCTTCAGGTGTCAGCTTCTGTGTTTTTACTGCTTGGGCAGGTAGGTTATATGGCAGATGTCTAAAAGTACTTGTGTCCTCTAGGCAGAACCTATGTATCTTTATCTTTGAACTTCCTATCTGTCCAACTGGCAAAATTAGTAGCTGTAGACACAAACTGAATCTACTTCTTTCTCAGTACCCTAGGGGAAGTCATAGGGATCTAAGGATTTTTTTTCTGGGCTGTGCCTCTGGTATAGGTCTGGGAGAAGGTCCTGAGGCAGGAGAGGGAGAGGTTCCCTGGAGATTATTCTGGTGCTTCATGGAATGTGCCCCTAGAAAACACTACCAGGATTGGTGGCAACCTCGGAGTGGTCTAATAGAGCTTCATGGAAGGGGCAGATGTTGCATGAAGCCCACAGCAGCGCTCACAGTTTCTGGCTACCGAAGTTTTTAAACTTAAATTTAGGATGTTTCCTTCCCTGGAGTAATTGACATTTCGTGGTAGTACATCAGGACCAGTAATTTTCCTGGTAGCATGGTTATGTATCCATGTGTCCTTCCAAATGTGGTCATATATGGCTTCCAGATATCCCCATTGCTATATAATCTGTACCACCCTGACTTGTGCCAAGGGATTTCCTTTAGAAATGAAATGTCTTCCCTAATTTTCACGCACAAGCTTTGGCAAAGGCTTGCTAAGGTGAGAACTGATGGCTTGGCAATGTTGCAACAAACTTACTTTTTAGCTTGTTCCTTGAATGTTTTTCCTAGGAAGTTTCCTTTTAAATGATACAAACTTATTTGTTCCCAAATTGAGCATTTGAGGACGTAGGTGAACAGATTATTCAGCAAGTGCTACAGAAACTGTCACATCCATAGACATTAGTGAAGAACTTGTTAATAGCACTGCTTTCTCTGTGGCTCTAAGGGGAAGTACACTGCTGTCACTTGAAGAGGTTACTTCTTTCTCTGTTCAGAGTGGTCATAATTCATCCTTCCTCCTGTGGCATTTATGGATCCCTTCTGCCAGACCTCATTTAGATCAGATACACCATTAAATGTAGATATGAGGACAGGTTAATAATGTAAATTGGTAAGTGACATCCCAAAGCTTTCTGGACTTAAGTCAGGGTTATGCATCTAATTAATTAAGGATCTTAAAATAATCAGTAATTCATGGTTGATCTTAACTGTTTTCACATGTTCATAAGGGAAAATTCACCTACAGTTGCTATGAAGTTAACAGTAAGCATACTACTAGAAGGAAAAAAAAAAGTGGTTCTTTAGCTCTTTCTTCCAAGTGCTCTTTTAATTTTCTGGATGAATGCTTTTGGAAAAATACAACTTACTTCTTTCAATTCCTTCTTTCAAACTATCTGTTTTAGAAATTCTTCTCTTTCTCCTAACTCATTTCTTCTTCTGTAGTTTTTTTTAAACGGATTGGATTGTAAAAGCACTCATGCTGTGGTTACTCTTCCCTAGATTAGTTTCCACAGCATTTTGTCTTTGTATCACAGTCATACCTTTCATGAATCCTCATCACACCAACTGAATTTACTTTTTCAGTGTTTGTGGCTTAAATTTTCCAAGAATGGTGTGCAAACCAGAAAAAGAGATTAATTTTTCTTCTGGACAGCTCTTAACGTGTTTCTGGATGGAAGATAAGGAGTCTGTTAGGCACGTGCTGAAACTTGATTTCCTTTGTATGTCCCATTCTTTCATTCTTCTACTTCTCAGCTTAACTATCCAGACCTGCTTCTTTCACCTGACCAAAATTAGGTGACCAGCCTTTCTTGTGTTATGAGCTGTGCACCACAATATTAATTTGTCTGAAAGCACAAAATCTAGGCCATGAGTGCACTGGGAGTGGTTTGCAGTGCTGGTTCCCTTGAGTCCCACCTACTACTTCACTGTGAGATGTGGCTGATTTGGACAGGGCATGCAGCTAGACTGCAAGCTCTCTGTCAGAAAACTGTGCTGTTCTGCTTTCCTCTGTATCTGGGAGATTGTACTTGTGGACATGAGGACTTCTAGAAAATATTAGAAGAGGTTTTTTATTTCTTTCCTTCCAACTCCCCTCAGCTTTTTCACAGTGGGAACCTAAGGTCTTGAGTAATGTCAGTGAAGCCTTGGCTTGATATGAGTAAAGTATGGTGTTAATTAATTCAAGTTTCCCAACCTTATTTTTTTTCTCTTAGAATTTCAGGGATTAGTTTCACATAAGATGTGTTTGCTGGTTGTATTTTACGTTTTTTTCTCAGCAGGAATCCTTCATTCTTTTTTCTCTTAAATGTTACTGTACTTTT